>CAMOHE010024953.1:0-29346 GCA_946598075.1 Artocarpus hirsutus
GGTTTTTATCCACAAAGAATAAAGTTAAGAAACTTTGCGTATTTGACATCTTGAACCGTGCAGAAACCTTTCTTCAACAGATTCGCTGCGGGCTTTAGATCATTTATCTGTCTTTTTCTCTGTGCCACCAATAGCTTTTGAACACATCATTCAAAGCACCACCTCATAGTTAACGCTTTTCCTTCCCCATATATTTTTCCTTTAGCCACGTTATCTCGGCTTTTGAGGTTTTATTAACTGCCCACACGTAATTGTAACCAGAGAGGGTACGTTGCATGGAAGTATAAGTTTGATATTTTATATTTTAAAACATTTTTTATTGATATTTTGATTTTTTTAAATTTTTTTAAAATCTAAAGGTATTTTTTAAGACATAAAAAAATACAAAAATATATATTTAATGCCTAAAAAAGCCTCCAAGCTTAAAAAATTAAAATATCAATATAAAATATTCAAAAATTACAATGTAAAATATTAAATTCATATTTTGATATAACACGTATTAATTCAAACTTTTCTCTAATAAAAAACTTGTCTTTTATTTTCCTGTGGGGCCAAACACTAAAAGCATATGTGTGTGTATATACACACACATATTTATCATTTTTTGTCTTCTTCTTTCCCAGTAAAGTGGTCGTCATCTGGAAAGCCCGTCATCAGAAGCTTTATCTCGTTCTCGTTCTCGTTCAGTTTCTGGTCCACTCTTTGGAGCCCGCACCCACACCTTCTCCTTTTGCTGTTTTTCTTCGTCTTCAACGCTACTTTTGCTTAAGATAATTATTGACATCTTCAAGGAAGATAATTAAAATCCATGAGAAAAAATGAAAAATAATGCGAGTAAACGGAAAAGAGAAGGCGGGAAAGGAACGTTGAAGATGGGCTGGTGTTTTAAGTGACGGGTCAAAACTTCATCAGAGGGACAGGGAAAGAGACAGGCAAATAAGGCAGAGGATCTCAGATCTCAGTCCGTTGGCTGCAACGTACACGGCCACGTGAATTTTCTCAGCAAACTTGTGTATGACATCAGTGAGGCTAAGACCACCCTGCGCTGCGTCCCACCAATATTACCTGCACACAAAAACATCATACATTCATAATTTTTTCCCCCAAAAGAGAAAAATTCGCAAAACGAACGGTGACAGTAACCTCTTTTTGGGACGTTATCAAAAGGACCGCTCATACACTTCCAAGGATCTATTTGGAAAGGTTTTTTAAAAGCTATTTTTGACTTCTTAAATTTAAAAATTGTTTTTAAAAATGTTAAGATAAATTATTAGAAGAGCTTTTGCACTTCACAAGTCGTTCATGTCAAAGTCATAAAATGTAATTTCTCAAAAAAACACTTTTAAAATAAACTTAAAATTTATACCAGAGTATTAATAATACATTTTAAGTTTTAACATAATATCTTTGTAACTTTTAAACATAATTAAAATTATTTTAACTTATTAAAGCTCTTTTAAAATATGATTCTAAACACTTACTGTAAAGTTATAACTTTTGCTTTTTTTATCTCACTGACTAAAAGCATAAGCAATAACTGTGCCAAACGGGCCTATAAAAATGTTAGGCGAAAGCTCTAGGGTTAGCCTTACCTCTCGACGAGGTATGGTTCTAAACGCTAAATCGTGTATTTAGTTGGGAAACTCATACCTTTAAATCATATGCATGATCTCTTATCTATGTGCACGGAAAAAGTAATTAAGGAGATAATTTCATGAATAAATCCGTTCACAATAACATTAATATTAGTTTTAAAATATTTTTTAGAAGTAAACAATATTGTTACCTTTTGGTTGGGAGGCAAGGAAGACATGAAAGTGAAGAGGGGCTCATGGTAGTTGGCAAAAGTGAAAATGGTGTTGGGATCAGATGGGTTGATGCCTGAGCCTTTAAGGTCGAGGCACGTGACCTTGTGTCCCGAAGCTTCGAGAAGAGTCCGAATCTTGTACCAGCACCACCCACCATGGCTAGCCCCATGGACCAGTACAAGGTGCATCTGCTTTGAATCACTTTGAATATTCTCGGTCATCTGGTCCTTCTAGCTATCTAATTAATCCGCTCTTTTGATCTATATAGTCTTTAAACACTTCTTTTGGTGACTCTTTTCTTAATCACTAGCTTAAACGAAGCTCAATATTCAAAGGTCATCGTGGATATTTTTTTTAAGTGATTTCTTTTCCGAGACACGCAAAACTACAAATAAAAAACTCTAGCTTCTTGCCAAATTTGAAGGGACGTGTGGCATATATGCCACGTTACCCTTTCAAGTCAATGTGCCTTTTTTCTTCTGGATAAATACTCCAGGTGGCATCTACAAGCTATTAAAAGGGTCTTTTAATTTCTTATGCTATAAGACCACCTCTAATATAAATATTAATATTAATGTTGTGTTTGTTATGTAAAAGTATGAAAATAACATAATTGATGAGTTAATTTATTTTATACTTTAATACATAGTATTATTTGAAATGTTAGATTTATCTTTTATCCTAATTATTAAGCCTTGAAATTTGTTAAAGTAAACTTGTAATATTAATAGGACTTAAAAAGGACAATGTTGCAATGATTAAGGGAAAATGTTTATGTGTCAATCAATAGGCTTCAATTTTGCTATAAATTTTTGCATATAGCAAATATGGCACTAAAAATGGTATTGTATTAGAGAATTTTTTACACTCAAATGTCAAAATTTAACAGTAATATATCAATTTAACATTACATTGGAGATGCTTTAACATTGCATTGGACCATGCACAAGGTCCAAAACTAGCATGTCGAATCAATTAATTGGGTTGGGCCAAGATATTTTTCAGGTCAGCCCACTTATTATTAGGAGTAAACAAAGTATTTATTAGTAACTATGAATTGATTTTAAATATTTTATAACTTACTATTACTTCTTTTAAATTCACTATTTATGATAATTCCCGTTTAGTTAATTATGATGTGCTTATTGATTTTAAAGAAGGATCTGCAAATAGATAGTTTATTTAGATAAATTATAAATTGTAATCTCGAGTAAAATTAGTAAAACTAGTAAATTAAATTAGGTATGTCTAGGGCTCTTAACTTTTATTTAACCAAAGGGATATGTAAGTTCAGTTTTTTAATAGGAAGGTGTTTAAAACATATTTCATTTTTAATATAAAAGTTGCATACAACAACAACAACAATAATACTAATAATAGACAACTCAATTGCCGTATAAATAAATTGAGATTAAAAAAAAAAAAAAAGTTGAGGCTCCTAGCACTATTCTTTCTATAATTCTTGACAAATCCTTTTCCCAGACCACTCTTTAACGGTGGCCCTCTAGGCCCATTCACATAAAAGAGGTCTTCTTCTTTTCCCTAAAAAAGAAAAATATATATTTATATAAATATCAATATATATATATATGGGGAGAGAGAGAGAGAGAGAGAGAGAGAAAGAGAGAGAGAGAGACTGCAAAACACGTATATCCTCTGCATAGAGGACAAAGCTTCATTATTATAACAAGCACATTGTATGATGGTTTTAGAAGTTGCTTTGGATGTTTATTTTACACACCTATCTTTCCCACAATGGCAAACAAGTGGAGAAATGTTGTGTTTCTTGATAAAGACCATTGATCCAACTGTCTCAAGTTAAGGGGTACTCTCACATACATGAAAAGCACTCATGCGGGAAACTTTCACGTGAGGAGGTTGCTGCCCTGTTTGATATTTGTTTTTTCTATTTTAAGTCAGTAGAAGAAAAACGAAAAGCTATAGTTTTTTCATAAGTGTTAATTAAAACCATAGTTCTTACTGAACAAACCGAAAATAATAACGTGTATAGTTTTACTGAAACTTTAGTATAAGTTTTAAAGTTATCTCAAGAGAATTTCACCTAGAATCTTTTTTTTTTGTCCGTTTTGAAAAGCTCTTTTAGAATGTCAAAACAATCATGTAATGTTATTCAAACACTCTCAAAATCAAAAGCAGTTTTCGAATCTAATAAACCAAAAGTAACTTTGAAAAATAATGGTAAATTGCAGAGGTCTTCCCGGATTCCTCCAATCTATTCAAATGAATCCAATCCAATTGAATTGCATTATGAAAAATATGGATTTTTTTGGATTGAGATTCTTCCCAATTAGATATGTATGAGTTAGATTAGATTGAGTATTTCTCAATCCATATAATCCGTGAACTTGAATTGTATTTATATAAATATATAATATATAAATTTGCGTATCATACATATATATTCTTAATGAATATATAGAAATCTATACATGTATGGCATTGCGTCTAAAATTTATACACTTAAAAAGAAAAAGAAGCTTAGCCCAATTACAAAACTCGACATAATTTACTTATGTTTAAAGTTTATTTAAGTTTATTGTAATGTTTTTCAATGTTACAATTTAGTTTATTATCAAAGGCTTGCATTTGATTGGGTTATAATATGTTGGATTTTTTCGAATTATATAATGTTATGTTATGTTAAGTTTTATTTAATTAATTTAAAGACTCATATCTACAAAATCCAATCCGCAAGTTCTACTGTTTTCGGATTGAATTAGATTAGATTGTGTGTGTTCACAGATTAGTTTTGGATTAAGATTCTCCCAATTAGGTATATATATTGATTAGATTACCGATTGACCTTTTAATCCATGTAATCTAATTCGTAAACTCTCCTAGTAAATTATACTCATGTACTCTAAATTTATTACATTTGGCATGTTACACCCGGAACTATTAATTTTGGGGTTTAGATCTTGATCTTTATAATTCTTGACAATATAGACCAATCAAAATTTGACATTAATTAATGGACAATAATTGGGGTTCAAGATGTCAAAATTTAAAAAGTTTAAAGTCCAAAATTTTGAGTCTACTTGTATAAAAACCTTAGACAATTTCCGTCTGCTAATTAATGTCCATTAGCATTGGACCATAATTGCAACAAATTTTAAAATTTAAGTCTTTTATCGAATTTGAAAGTTTGAAATCCAAGTTGCAAAATACTAAAAGTTCAAGGTGTACAATGCAATTAGTTAACCCAAAAAAAAAAATGTTAAACATGTTACAATTGGCCGTACGTAAAAAGACACAATAATTTTGTGATGTTAGGGGCCGATAGGCTCATTCAATAGGGTAACTAGTCAAGTTGGTTGGACTTATGAACGAAATGCCCAAATTGAATATATTGAGTACGTAGATAAGTAGAATAAAAATCTAAAGAAAAAATTTGCATTAAAAAGGATATAATACGTTCAATTACTAGGAATAATGAACTGCAGAGCTGTTGTAGCAGTGAGAGTAATAATATATATGATGCTTATGAAAAATGTGATCATTAGCGTATCATAAGTGATTGAGTCTAACGTCATAATGTGCTTGAAAGATGAAAGATTGCATATGCATGTGGAACCAACTAAAAAGTTGTGTGAACGAGAAACAGCGATGGAAAGTGGAAACATGCATGCTGGTTGAATTCTCCTTATGTGGGGAATAAGGACCTACATTTTGTGAATTATTACAAGAATTTCACTCTTGGAAGGGGAAAAAAAAAGAAGTAGAAGAAAAAAAAAGAAAGAAAAAGAGAAAGGGAGAAGTATTGTAGGGAACCAAGTACCAACGTGATCTAGAAAATATCGGTGGGAAGGTGTCCTTTTTGAAAAGTGAATCTATGTGTATGTAAATACATGCCTAAGTGTATAAACAAAGTAGTTTCATAGGGTGCTCAACAAGTATGGTTAAAACCAACTTTTTAGTTACTAAATAGTATAAAGCTCTTATATGTTACAATAAAAAATGAAAAATTACTACAATGTAAAGCTCTCACATGCTATAATATTTTGAACTAAAAAGTTGGTTCTGATCATAGTTACCAAACACCCTATTAATTTCATTTTTCATCCTTGAGGAACGCCAATTAGAGGCGAACATCAGCTAGATTGAGTGAGTTTTTGAAAATTTCAACTCATCTAATCAACATTTTGGGCGGATTAATTGTAGATTTAACTCACGTAATCAATCCACCTAATTAAAATTTAGGTAGATTGAGTGGGTTACTCAGGTTAAGCACTACAAAAGAGGAAAAAAATCATACCTAAAAACTTAAAACCAAAATAAATTAAAAGCTAAAATTTATAATATATTGGTCTTTTAAAGTTTCAAGAATGTCTCAATAAGTCATAAAGAAACATAAAAATAAAGGATCCGCAATACAAGTTTAAATATATTAAGTCATAAACTAATAAATAAATCATAATAAAAAAAACAACAAAAATACCAAGAAACATCAACTAGCATAGAGCATAATTGCCGTTTTTTAACGCATAATTGTCAATCTTCAACTCCAACATAGTACATAAATGTATAATATGGATGTTTTAACTTTTTATATAATAGATTTGTTAGGTTTGAGTTAAGATGAGTTAAAAAAAACCCCCCAAACTCAGCCAACTGAATTTTCGGATTAGGTTAGGTCAGCTTGAGCTACGTACTTGTTTAGTTCGATTATCTTGGTTGGGTGGGTTAACTAGGCTCGTCAGGTTATCGGTTTTATTTTTTTCACCTCTGATATCAATTGTCTTATTTTGATCCCTAAACTTTTAATTGACACATAAATAGTCCCGAGTTTTCCAAATATTAATCTAATGGTACCTTTACAACATAAACCTTAAAAATTGACGAATTCATTAGGTGAACATTGTTAGACGTGTATGCCCTAAGGAAATGTAATATGTTTTTGGAGATATTTTTATCAACAAATAATTTATTTATTATTCATATACAAAATTTTTGTCCTCTTTACGTTCATATTTGTTGGATGTATGATAAGCAAACAAACGTCTGAGACTGTAAGTCTAAACTTTTAGAATCAGGCATATGGTTGACAGCTTATGCAGAAGACATAATTCTAAAAGTGACGGTCTAAATCATAAGATCTGCAATCGAGAGAATAAAGTTGGGCGCTCTATTTATGCAAAGATTGTTATGTTGTTTATATCTTTAATGGGAGATGGTTTCTCTTGGCCATCGAAAGTGAACTTTGCAAATAGAAACATTAGTGCATTGTCATAGGTGATAATGTATTGGATCGGGACATAAAGTGTAATTGATTTTGATTAATAATTATGTCTCGACAAATTAATTCACTTTAGACAATCATATGTGTTGTATCTTAATCCTGAGTGAATAGCAGGCCCATTGTCTTAAATTATGTCTTTTGATGTACCAAAGGGTGACATTAATATTTTGTGATGGTACGCATGTCGGTACGTTGAAGACATGACTTTTGATTCCTTAGACTTGTTATTCATAGATATCGAATCCATAGCTCCTCTTTAGAAGTCAATGATATCCTCTTATATGTGTTATCTTGTAATTGAAAAACTGGAGTGCTCAATAATTTAGATACATAGGTGTAACTAAATGGTATACCGTCTTTAGATGGTAAGTTTTTCGATGGTGAGATAATAAAATGTAAAAGAAAAATAATCAAAAAAGTAAGACATAATTTATGCTTAAACCGATTATTGATAATCCTATGAGGATACGATACATTATGATATGTCATGGAGACTTAGTTATTCAGGCTTCGTAATTCTATATAGTTCGAAAGTGCAACTCTAAGCTTTTAGTGGAGTAGTATTAGAGTTGATAGTTATAAAATGTATATCTAGGATATTGGGTTTCATAATTTTTGGGAGCTTGAACTATATAGGTCCATCATGTCTCCTTTTGCTAGCTCATAATAAATCCTGTAACGATACTACGTGTTTTTTGAATAAATTGGTGACTTGTGTTAAACTATCAAATTGGCTTAAATTCAATAATATAAGATAATTCATGTTTTTTTATCAATTGAATTAATTTTGTGAAAAATAAATTCAATATCAACTTGTTGAATTATCAGGAATATTTATTTTCCCAAAAATTATCTAAATATAGTTATTTCAATCAGATAATTTCTCTATTAGGTTATTTGAATTAAAACTGAGCTTTATCCAAAGAATCTCGGGTAGAAAATAAAAAATTCATAGAGATCATTTATCATAAGTTCGGCAGGCCACAGGCTGATCTTCAAGTTAGCCATGTCGATGGAGTAAGTTCGGCCTATCGATCTGCCAGTTCGGCCTGCCGATCGAACGATAATCTGATCACACTTTTTTACATGATCTTATCAAATATTGACCCAGATTTGAATTTTTGAAGCCTTATATAAGGACTAACCCCTAGGTCCAACCTCTATAAATAAGGAGTGACACTTCACAGTTATTCAGATTAGTTGAGAGATTAAGAGTAAGCACTCTAATCTGTGAGTCTCTAAAATTCCCCTGAAGAGCTATTATTCACAAATCACGAACTGTAGTTCTAGGTATTTCTTAATTGGTTGGAAGCAGATTCACCAAGGAAGAGCTGCACAAGCTGTGCCAATACATACTCCAATCGTGGATAGAGAACAACAAAGAAGACCAGTTGGTTGAGGCTCTTATAGAATGCACTTCTCTTCACAGATTGCAGGGCTTTTAAGTATACAACATTAGTAATATCTAGTTAATTTATGCATATAGTGTGTCAAACATATGTTTTTGAAAATACTTTGGTATAAAAATTTTAAATTTTTTGCTACGTACTCTTTTTCTAGCAAACATGCGCATGATTTAGTTTAAACATTCACCTAAGTCAAACTATCCAAAAGTAGTTTTACTAGATCACCTCTCATTGATGAATCATGTAAGCCTCACATGATTAAATCCATTAGATTGTTAACGTTTTAAGTTAGTTTTGCAATGGTCCTTGAAGTTTAACCTCGGTCTTGGTTTATTCCTCAACGTTTAAAAAGTTTCATTTTGGTCCCTAATCTTTGACTTTGCTCTAATTTTGGTCCCTTCGTGGACTAGGTGTTAAATATTTAACTGAGTAATATTAAAATGTCTCATCTTGGTCTCTAATCTCTTTTTTTTTTTTCACTTTTCATACCTTATCTATTACTTTGTTTCATTTTTGTAATGTAGTTTTGGTACCTTATCTATTACTTTATTTCACTTTTGATCCCTCTGTTAGCAAGATATTATTAAGGATCAAAATTAAAAAAAAAAACTAATTAAGAAATACAATGATTTTAATTCATGTAATTAAAATACAAAACAATTTATCATATTGTTTTTTTTTCACAGGCTTAAATTTTTTCAAAAAATGTAAAATGGAATATTTGATACTAATTTTTATATGCACCGTGTATATGTGGAAACTATGATGTTTAAAATTATGATTATTCAACCAAATATATTAATATATGTATATAAATCATAATGGATAACTTGTTATTTAAAATATGTGATCATCCAATATTATATGTAGGTATTAAAAATTCAACTTATCTTTTTCTAAATTAGTATTCATCTTACTAACAATGTGATAAAATTATTTTTTTTTCTAATTACATACGTCAAAATTATTACATTTAGTTTTTCACTTTAGATTTTTCAAATTTCAGTCGCTAATAACTCTTAGTTATAACAGAGGGACTAAAAGTTAAATAAAGTGATAGATTAGGGACTAAAGTGAAAGATATTAAAAGTTTTCTGTTAAATATTTAACGTCTAACTAATAGAGGATCAAAACTGATAAAAAGTAATAGATTAGAGATTAAAATAAGACTTTTTAAATGTCAGAGTCTAAATCAGGACTGAAGGTAAACCTCAAAGACTATTTGTAAAATTAATCTTAACATTGTCGCTACTATGGTGCTACTAACGTAGTATTTAGAAAACTCGAGAACCATGAGTGTGTTAGTTAGAAGTTTAAAAGTCAAAATGAGATATGATAAAATAAAATAACAAGTTAACCTCACTGTTGTTGTTTCTCAAGGCCAAAAAATAAAATTAACCCTACAAGTTTGATTTCTAGGAGAGATTCTTTAGAAAGAGGTCGAGTCCAACAGTATAAACCTACAAGGGTAATATTTCTACATCTTCCAAATTCAACAGAAATCCATATCATAAAAATTAAAGTCACTAATCCATCATTTCCTGAGCCTCACTTTTGCCGTGAAGAGAGGTTGACTATGTTGACATATCCTTGAAGACCTAAAAAAAATTAGTTTTAATCATCATTTTAACCCTATCAAATTTTTCGTGTTTGGTAATTCTTTCCTGAGTTTTTTAATTTTAACAATTAGTCTCCTACTTGATTACTAGTCGCAATTTAACCAAAATTAATAGTTGCTTATCCATATATGCCTGTTTTCGCACTTTAACCTGTTTAGTTTTGACCATTAATCTCTAAACTTGGCAAATAGTTATAATATTGTTGAAAAAAATGAGAAATTAATTGTCAAAATCAAAACTACTTGACCGAGTAACTACTAACTTGCCATGAAAAATAGAACCATCACTTCGGTATAAAGACACATCCGTTTGGTTCATAGATTTGAATAAAGAATTTGAATGAAAATTTAAATTTTTGTGAGAGAAAATACTGTAACAAAATAATTCAAATTAGAATTTAAACTACGAAACAAACGCACTACGTGCATAGACTTAGAACATAAATAGCAAAACTTTAAACCCCACATAACAATGCGATTTATATGGATCGATAATTATTTAATTCAAATAAATATATTCAGATGATCAATTCAAAACTGGTATTGGGTTATTTTCCTCTTTCCTTAATTTGACCGTAGAAAGTTGGGATAGCTTGCAAGCTGCGCAAAATGCTCCATTGTGAGTTGTGATAGCGTTAAATACTCATCTATATGGTTTTTTTTTTCGGAAGAGGCATCTATGCGGTTTTGTGTTACCTAAGTTGTATTTTCTATTTTATTATTATTTAAAAAAAAAGTAAGTGTGAAAAGACCATGAATTGTAGCTTAAAAAAAAAAGGAAAAAAAAAAGCCATGAATGGCCGGTTGTGAGAGCGACTCTGAATGCTTGCCTCTCTTCAACCTTTGTCGTGATTTCAATTATAAATTTTAAAAAAGAAAACATTATACTGAGACTTGATTTTTCAGCAAAACAAAAAAAGAACAGAAAAAAAGAAAAATATCTTTATATTGACATCGTGCCCATGTTTTCGTGGACCGGAAATGGTGGGCCCACCAAAATAATCAGCAACCCATACTCTTACGCTATTTCCACCGCGTGAAGTTTAATTGCTGGTCGGCCACACCGTATATCTATACATGTATTCTTCTTCCTTTTTTTTAATATATATATATATGTATATATATATGCCTGTATTTTTCTGGACCGAGATAATGAGATGAAAATCACAATCCCAAGCTCTTTTTTTAATGATAATATATGTAGGCGTATCCCATACGTACATTCTACGAAGGTGACGAAAGATGGTTGGACAATCATACCCTTCTGCTTGTTTTTTTCATGACTAATGCTTTGTTTGGCAACCACTATAACTTGGATAATCATACCCTTTTGTTTTTTTTTTTCTATGACTAATGCTTCGTTTGGCAATGTGGTTTTAATTATGATATTGTTTGGTAATATAGTTAGAACTATAAATTGAAACTAATATACTATAACAAATGAAAGCTTTATATTGTAACATGTAAGAGCTTTACAATATAACAATTAAAAACCAAACGAAGTCTATATCGTTCTAATTGCTACACAATATAAAATAAAAGTAACCTGAAGCAAAAATTCTTACATGTTAACTCATTTTTTAAACACACTCTAAATAATCTGTATTCGGTCATTAAAAAAACTATTAAAAAGAGATGAAATGTCCTATTTTGACACAAGACATAAGAAGGTAACGGCAAGGTAGTATGATTATATGTGATTTTTGATAAATTATTGGGGTGTTTGGTAGTGGTGAGAATCACTCAGTTTCTACCATAAACTCAGTTATAAACACTAAAAAGTTTTCACATGCTACAGTAACAATAAAAAAAATTGCTACAGTTCTCACATGCTACAGTAAAAAGTAATTCCCACTATTGATCCCACCACTCTTCCAAACACCCACTATATCACCCACTCTATAGGCCAGATGTGGACTCGTAACGGCTTTTCTGAAAACGTTTTAAAAATAAAATAATAACTTATAAAGAAGCCGGATAAAAAAAAATCTAATAATGAAGTATATTATACGTATTTATTATACATTATAGTCCAGATGTGGACCCGTAGTGGCTTTTCTAAAAACATTTAATAATTTATAATAAAGAAGCCGGAGAAAAAAAAATCTAATAATGAAGTATAATACAGCTTTGACGTACATTGTTGGACAATGAGTGTTTGACTTTCTTGAATTATTGTGTTAATGTGTTGAGAAATTATCGACCAAAGGACCCAAAAAAAAAAAAAAATACAAAAGCGCTTCTTATTTTATTTTTTTTTCCCTTTTTTCTAACTTTTTTGTACTATTCTGGAGAGGAAGCGTAGCCTTAAGATTAATTCCAAAACTTTTGGACACCATTTTCAATGCTTTCTCTCTTCACTCTTCTCTCAAATTTCAAAACTTCTCTCTTTCTTTCTCGCGGAGCTTTTCACTTGGATCTGTCACTCTTTCTCTTCTGTAAGCTTTCCCTCCATTCCCCTTATCACAAATTCTTATCTTTTCTTTGAATTTCGGATTTAATCAGTTTTCTCTGTTACGAATCTGTTTTTTCTGCTTTCTTTTTCTTTTCTTTTTTTTTTTAATGGGCTTGGAATCTGTTTTTTCTGTTGTTTCCGCTTCTTTTTAAGCTCCGATCATTTCTTCGTCGGAATGGAAATCCAATCTTTACATTTCGAATCCATTTTTCCTTCTCCTTTTCGGTTACAAAATCGGCGTGGCGATTTTACCAGCGTTGTTGATTCAAGCAATTTTTTGAACTTTCCAGCAATATGATCGTATTTTTTTGATATATTTCTGAAGAGAAATCTTTTAATTAAGGCATAATCTCATATCTAATATCGGGTTTATTCATAAATTTATTTCTTGATTAGAATTTTAGAATACCTAAATCAGCCGATCGTTTCTCCAAAATTTTCGCCAGAAATTCAGTAAGATTTTTGCAGAACCTTTTGGAAGTTGTGGTAGGCATCGCTGGAGCATTTGTTCGGACAGTCTGTAATGGTTTCGTTTAGTCAAATTCGCGCGGATTCATGGAGATGTATTTTTAACCTTTTTAGGGCTTTTTTAATCTTCTCCACCGCTTTCAAATCCACGCGCGTTTGGCGCGTGTAATACACGAGCCACAACAACGCCCTGTTGGGCTTCAATGAGTATTTGGGCCTTCCAAGGCCCAACAGACTTTTTATTATTTTTATTTTTATTTTTTTTTTCCAAATTTGTTGTTTGTGCTCTTGTCATTACATTTACCGGTGCGTGCATTGGTGTCATGGTGTCAGAGGATGAGTGTAGTAGTTTTTGTCTTGTAATGCACAAATTAATGTAGAAGACTGCTTTTTGGATGTTGGTTTTGTAATTGTAGTGTGAAATCTAATCGAGTTAACTGTGTATATTGCAGAGCTAAACTAGGCTGAAGTTTCGGAGCCTGGTTTCAATCTCAATCAAAGTAGCAAATGGCTACTTCCTTGGTAAGAAATGCTATTGCTATCTCAACCCAATACCTTTGTTTCTTATGTAATTTTCTATTTTTTTTTCAAATGAAGCGTTTTGCTAATTTCTTTTCTTGTGTTTAGTTAAATTTAGTTCAACTTTGTTGTAATTTAGGAGGAAGTAAATTGTGGGTAGCTTTTATTATTGGTTGTGTAGGATTATCTCTCCTCGTCTTCCAGCTTTGTTCTTTTCAATAGTTTCTCAGTCCAAAATCCAAAGCATAGTTTTTTTTTTGGCCCCTTTTTTATTGCTTTTGAAATCACCAATTATGGAATAATTGAATAAGGAGAAAGGAATTTGAGTTTGGTCAAATGCAAAGATGGGTAGTAGAAAAGCTGAATGGTTAGCTTAATAGAAGATGTTGATGAGAAGGTAAAATGTTTTCGAGTTGCACCATTTACCATGCGTCATTGATTTGTCTCTGTAACGACCAAACACATATGTTGTGCATGCCTTCTCTGTTTGATTTCATGCATCACATATTTCATTTTTGTGAATTGTTCATCCTTTCATGCTACCATGAAAATCCCACTTAATAGTCAAGTAATTTTTCACCGCATATGCAGTTACGTTCTTGAAAAGGGCGTTCTTCTGCCTTTGTAACTTAATTTTGAGCTTGATGCCTCCGAAGTAGAGGATAATGTTGTTTGCTTTGGATTTCAGGTTCACTCTAGGATTCTGAGGAGGACAGAATCAAAAAGGTCCCACTCCTGGTGGTGGGATAGTCATATTAGTCCCAAAAACTCTAGGTGGCTCTCAGAGAATCTCGAAGGTGAGCAGTAAATCATATTTTTATGATTTTATCCATAGTAAGCGCACCAAAATAGGACCGGAGGATTCGGTGGAAAATTGTGTTTGTGTTTACCTTACGTATAAAAACTTCTAAATTTAGACCACGTACAATATTACAATTTTTCTTGCTTAATCTTGTTTCGCTTTTAGTTCCTTGCGTACACAATTGTAAGAGCTCTTTTGGGAAAAGACTAATTCCTACTATCAAGATTTGGATATAACAGCTTAAGATATTTTTTTCCCATTCCAAAAATGAGGCAAACGTTAAAACGTGTAAACTTGAGGATGGCTGAACAATTTTAGCCTCTGCAATTCCTTATCTAAAGATGTAGGCTCCCTTCAATTTCCCACTGCAAAACTGTTGGGTGCAAATTGCTTTTAAAATACGTTTCCAAATTATGCAGTTTAATTTTACACAATGATTTCAAGGCCGTAATTCATTTTCATTAGTCGTGAACGAGAAAATGACGAAACGATTCTTGACCGCAGAGATGGACAAGAGCGTGAAACGGATGTTGAAGCTGATCGAAGAGGATGGAGATTCGTTTGCAAAGAAGGCTGAGATGTATTACCAAAAGAGGCCTGAATTAGTCTCTCATGTGGAGGAGTTTTATCGCATGTACAGGTCTCTGGCTGAACGTTATGATCATGTGACAGGAGAACTGCGGAAGAATATCCCTTCAGATCTCCAATCCCAGGGATCCACGGTTTCGGAGAGCGGTTCCGATCTGCTGTCTGCATGGCCCTCTCCTGATCACAGGCTTGCTCGCCATAAATCTGGGAACCGAGCTGCAGGTTTTGATTTCTTTCTTGGCCATGGTGGAAACAATTCTGATAATTACCACAAAGAAGGTGATGAATCATCTATGTTGACAGATTCTGAGCCTGAATCTGATGATTCCTCGGTCAACAATTATTCTATTGCTTCCGGATATAGTGTGGATCAAGGGATGCAAAGAAAGATATTTGAATTGGAAATTGAGCTCCGCGAAGTAAAAGAGAAGCTCCGGGCCCAACAGGAAGACAATGTGGAGGGCTCATCAAGGGGGCACAAAAGTGACTACTCCGAAGACCCTTTTACTAAAATTGCAAGGTATGAGGAAGAGCTAAGGACTGCAAACGAGAAACTAAGAAATTCAGAAGAAGAGATTTCTAGATTGAAGATTGAGCTCCAAAATTCCAAGTCATTGGAACTCAATTTAGCGATGCAGGCTGCACCTGAATCATCAGAACTGAAAGAGGTTGAAATAGACGGAGCTGAGGTGGAGTTAGAGTCAAGTCGGAAATCAGAATCTCGTGAAAGTTTGGGCGGGTCGGAAGAGGCTGTAAACTCAGATGGGAAGATTCGGGCATTGGTAGAGGAGCTGAGAATCACAAAAAGCAGGCTTCAGGCTTCAGAGAATGAAATTACCAGTTTGAGATATGAGCTCGAGAAAAATAAAAACTCCGAAAAACTTCACCACCTGCAGACTCAACTTGAATCAGCTCAGAAGGATGTCACCACTTGGAAAGCCAAGCTTAATGCAGAGAAAAGGGAGGTCTCCAAGTTGCAGGAAAGAGTTACGAGGTTAAAGACAAGTTTATCTGACCGGGATAAAGAGATCATGGATTTGAAAATAGCTGTATCAGATGCTGAGCAGAAGATATTTCCTGAAAAAGCGCAAGTCAAGGCTGAAATATCTAAACTGCTCGAGGAACGGATCCGTTTCGAAGACCAGATTAAAGAGCTGGAAAATCAGGGACGCTGTTTGGAGGAGGAGATTAGAAAGATTAAGGCCGACAAATTGGAAACAGAGGGGAGACTTAATGGCGAGATTGAGTCTTTAAAGGCAGAAGCAATTAAGAAAGGCGAGTGCATCGAAACTTTAAACAAGAGCCTTGATGCTCTCAAAACTGAAAGGGATGACTTAAATGCAAGAGTTTCTACACTTAAAGCGGAGGTGTCTTGTAGAGATGACAGGATAGAGCATTTGGATAAGCAGTTGCAAGTATTGCAGAAGGAGCGCTTGCAACTGATTGCTGAGGCCGAAGGGATACGCAAACTGGCGGAGGAGACGGAATCAAGAACTCGGGAATTAGAGGAAGAAGTTGAGAGGCTAAGAGTTGCGATTTCGGAAGGTGCGGAAGAAAAACGAGAGGCTATACGGCAGCTTTGTTTGTCCATTGAACACTACAGGAATGGATATAACAGGCTTCGGCAGGCTTTTATGGGGCACAAGCGAATCCCAGTTTTGGCAGCATAAAGGCTAATTTGATCTTGTATCATATGTTATTTATAGTGCCTGTATTTTTTTTTTGGGTTGAGCTTATGTAAATGTACGGTTTGTTTTACTAAATCCTTCCACCTTGGAGGCCATTTTAGTGTCTTGATTGCCCTGATAAGAAAATTACTGGTCAAAATATGATAGAGAGCTTGTGTAATTTTATTAAGTATGGTTGTTTAATGGCTTGGATTCTAGTGGCAGAATTGGTTGTATTTGAAAACTTCTGTCCATATATTATTAAAGACGGTTCAGCACATTCCTGTTTTGTTTCTTTTTTTTTTTTTCTTTTGTTCTGTGCCGTGACTTTTCTACTTCTGATGATATAATGGCGCTTTAGCATTAAATGAAAAAAAAAAAAAAAAAAACAGTTTGTTGTGCTAGTGGAGTATTGGTGTTTTACCTGCCTGATTAATATTTTAAAGGTTTCATTTATGACTGAAAGTAATTTTGTATCGCAGGTTGTAAATTCTTAATATAAATAGTTACAAATCAAACCGTTAAAATTTAAATCTAATGATTAAAATATTATCCTTCACCATGAAGTATAATTATCTTTTCCACCACATTAATTCCTAAAATAATTAAAAAAAAAAACTAAGTGGGTACAAGTATAAAGTTGATATTAAGGATATCAACATCAATCGCTTCAGGGTGAAGCTATTGAATGATGTTGCTGACTTTTACTCTCACGACATGAACCTATGTCATCAGCTTAGGGCAAAAGTATTCTTAGAAAAAAAAAATAATAATAATTTTATGCAAAAGGCAAAGAAAGTAGCTTCTCTTTTCACATGGACCTAATTAGAGTAAAAATTAATTCAATATTTTTTTTCTCAAATCTTGCATTTTGACCCCCGAATCTGCTATGGTACCATTTACTTCATCCATTGCTTTGTTGAAGAGGACTCTGTTTTATTTATTATCTTTATTAAAGCAGAAAGACTGATTGCTTGGAAAAAGGAAAAGAACTGAGAAAAAGATGTTTCCAGAAAATCACGCGCCAGGTAGGGGTCGAACCTACGACTTTCTGCTTAGGAAACAGACGCTCTATCCACTGAGCTACAGGCGCTGGGTGCTACTCAGTGGCGAACAACTAAAATAAGTAGGGTTTTCTTTTCCCACTTTACTTCCCTTGGCTCATTTATTCTTTTTAAAAAAGACTCGTAATTTACTTGCCGATGCACCAAACTCGGCATTAGCTTCACACAGTAAGCTAAATGTCACATTTGATACTCTAGGGTCACTAAAATTGCTGAGGTTATATAATAAATAATCAAACGGAATCTTTATCCAGTCGTCCAGCTTCGAGTATGAGAGCTCCATGCACATTCTAAATTATCCCCAAACGATGGAAAAAAATCACAATAATAATAATAAAAAAAGGTTATGCTTATTGTCAATCAAAAGGGGCGGTGAACCATCCATCATTTAGTTCTCAGCATTTTGCGACTGAATTCAATAAGGAGCACCGTTTCTTCTTTTTAGGACGATTGTGACGGGAATCATCAATATAAAAAACCACTACCTCAAATAATTTTCCTTTTTGCGCTAAATTTCTCACAAAATTATATTAATGACACTAAATGTTCACAACATAACAATAGGACAAGTAATTGATCAATGAACAGGTTGTTTTTATTTGAAAAGCCTCGGCTTGGAGGTGGAAACAAGATATTAGAAACAAACAGAAGTTGAAAAAGACAAGAATCTTTCTTATCTTCTCACTTAAACCTCATTGCATTGATCACAAAAGCTGGATCTTGCATTGTAAGTTACTGTCCTTCAGCTTGAGGTTTCTCCAAAAATGTCTTCTTCAACCAATCAAACGGCTGTTACACGTCCAGAACTATACGGTAAGTAATTAGAAAGCTAAACCAAGCATAAGAGGAAACGATTGAAAATAAAAGAGAGAGATACAAAATTGAGAAATGTGACGACTGATAAATGCATGAATAGCTTTGGGAAAATGTTGGTAAGAGTAAAATCTAGCTGCGACCCAAGTTGGTCCAAAGAGAACAATTTTGTGAGGTCAGGCAAAAACAAGGCAAAATTCTTTTTCAAGGTACCAAAATATCATGTTACAAGGTCTCATTCTTATTGGATGCCAAAAACATGGACTAGTCGGCAACAAACGCAACCAGTGGATGGAAGGCCATAATGAATTGTTAACAATAAAAAATGATCGTTGGATTTAAGGGCACAGTACACATAAATTAAATTCCTAGGTACAGGTAAATCATTTTATAGAAATTAAGCTTCCTTGAAGCTAAATTGTGAAGTTTGTCCAAGATAGAACAATATTTTCAATCACAAGTAACATAAGATGACTAATACTCTATTCCGTTTTGGGGAAAGCTAGATCATCCACTAGTCAATATTCAAAGATTGTCTTTAACCATAACTTAATCGAGGAAAGCAATTTGAACCCTGCCACTAGCCTTCTATAGTCTATATAGCTCCCAATCAAGAAAGAAAGAGAAAAGAGTTAAGACCAAATGTTCACCCCAATTTTGTAAGGATAAAACAAAGAGGTAGCATAGCACAAATTACCAAATCCAACACTACCTGTGGGAGCAAAAAGAGTTGGAAAAAATAGGAAGCCTTGTTGGGTGTGTGGAGGATCTGAATGTGTATTGGTTTGCCCCAACAATCGTGATATATATATATATATATATATATATATATATATATATAATGGGATTTTAGGGCAGCCCTTTTCTGTAGGGAGAAACTTAGAGACTAAGAATGGCATTTTGAGTAAATTGCACCTTGTACTTCTTCATCGGGTTATAGTGATATTTTGCAGCCATAAGTGAACGCAACTCTCCAATTAAGAGTGAACCATCATCACAAATTATGTATATGTGCTCAGATCATTGGAATTAGGGCACTTAAATCCTTACAAGCCCATCACTAGGAGTGTTAGAAGCTCAGACTTTAAAACACAATTTTATAAAGCCTTCAGAACTCCCAAAAGCCTTAAATGAAACAAAGCGAACTACAAGGTAGAATTGCCTAATTGGAGCTTGGAACCGAGGATAAATAGTCAAATTGCAAAGAGAATTACTTTAAACATTAAATTCATCAAAACAAACACGCATGGGAAGTCCAAAGTACCTAGATCAAACGATTAGTGATTCTAAATAATTCTATAGTGAATTCTTTTAGTAAAAGAACAAAGAATTCTAATGTCTTGATGGCCAAGCTAATAATATAGACAAAACAAGCATAGCAATCCAAGCGAATCGAGTCATGTACCCTAATTTGGTACAAGCAAACTACCATATTCAATGGAAAACCTAAATTAACCATTTCTAAGATCCAAACTCGGTTATACATAACATATTCCAAAACCAAACCCAAGTTTACATGCGGAACTTGCTTAAAAGATTTTTGTTAGGAAAAGTACCAGAAACAGATAGAAATTAGAGATTCTGAGCACTAACAGAGGGTAAAGAAAAAAGGTCAAGAGCCTTGTTTGGTCGTCGAGAAAATAAAGATCTTGGAGACAGAGAGAGAGAGACCTGAATGAGCCAAAGAGCACCAGTGGCAGTGGCGACGCCCCACATGGCGGCAGCCTGAACGTCAGAAGATTGAGGCCTCAGAACCTTCGAGAGAAGTCCCGATCTCGACGTAACACCTCCACCTGCCATTTTCGTATACGCTACCGAATCCAATCCCAATTCCCTCGACTCAGAAAACAAATACTACGACCAACTCAATCCAATATGCAGAAGGTACTTCAACCTTACCGCCCAAGTTTGTTTTTATCATATTTCAATCCCCGTTTGTGCTTTTCATCTCATTTTGTACTTTTGCTTTTTGCTTTTTTTTTTTTTCCTTTGACGTCCAAGTAAATTATATTATTACAACTTGAATTTATTTGTTTTTTATATAATATATATTTAATTTTTAATTTTGATAAAATACACCTATAATTTTAAAATCTATGACAATTAATGTTCAATGATTATTTTTAATTTTCGTTTAAACAATACATCTCAAACTCTTAATCTTAATAAAATGCACTTTAAATTTTAAAATCAATAACGATTAAGGTTCAATAATTAGTTTTAATTTTCATTAAATACTTTATTCCACATATCGAGGTTCAATTTTCTTCTTGAAATAACAAGCTTTGCCCTTTAAAAAGACATGCTAATCTTATGATCAAAATTGTCTAAAGTCTTTTAATGCTTGTTAGGTACTGGACCTTAATTACCAATGATTTTAAAAATTGAGGATATATTTTGTAAAAATTAAAAGTTTGGGGTATATTATCCAAAAAAAATGAATAGTTTAAGATACAATAATACAATTTACGTAACCATAAAAATAATCTATGTCAAGATTCTATAACCATCAAGTTTGTATGATTTTAATTGAATTTAATAGTTAGAAATGCACCATACTAGAGTGTTTGGCTAGTGGTGGAAACCGTTTTCACTGTAGCATGTGAGAGTTTTGCACTGTAACAAATTTTTTTTTACTGTAGCATGTCAAAGCTTTACACTGTTTATAACTGAGTTTGTGGTCTACACCACCTTTAGCCAAACACCCTATTCTCATCCAAAAAGGACACCTTTTCCCACATCTATATTAGGTTGAAGATAGAGGTCCAAGTTCTTCAAGTTTTTACCAAGCGGCAGACCAAGTGCTCTAATTGGTGAAATTATTCTTGACAACCGCATTTTATTCAACAATAATGACACGTTTATGAGGTCACTCGTGCAAAAATTTTGACAAAAAAAACCTGAATCCAATTTTGACATCCGCATTCTATTCAACAATTGCATTTTCATTGGAGATGCTCTTATCAAATATACATGGAAAGGAAATAATGCAGCAAATTATCCAGTAATCAATCAAAGTTAAATTGCCGATTTTGTTTATTTGTAGATGAAACTTGCAGGTCTTTAGTAATTATCTTCTCGGCTATACTATCTCAAATTTTATTAGTGAAAACGAGCATCGTAGATCAAAATAAGGAAGCAAACAACAATGCTTTACTGAATGCATGGTAAGACTCAATGCCAACAATAACTCCATGATGGGAAAGCACAACCCTTCTTGTGAATATCAATTTAAAAAAAAAAAAAAAAAAAAGAAGAAGTTAAAACTCGAGCTAGTTAAGGAATCCAAATTAGAGGACAAGCCAAAGATAATTTAGAGTGTTGAGTTGATATCAACAACCAAAAGAATTGTAGTTTGCCCCTCAAAGTTCCTCTAATTATAAACAAGGTTAGACACAAGCACGAAAGAAAGGGAGGGAGGGAGAGATCAAACATGGCTTAATCATTTATCCATTTCCACTTCCTTCGTTCCTTTGGGAAGGAAAGTAGAGCATAAACACTCGCAGAGATGAGCAATATAGAAAAATCACTTTATCATTCCAACCCTAGGTTATTAATGTTCTTATGTAAATCTACAAACCGCTGAAAAGTCCTAATAATAGGTTGGGATAGATCCAACAAAGATCAAACTATCAAAGACTTGTTAGTGCAATAATGTCATGTAAAATCAAACAATTTCAGTGTAATCTATCTAATGTCATATCACAGAAACCTCTCTGCATAATACAACCAGAACTTCAGGGGGCTACTTTTTCTAAGCTCAAAGCACAAGAACAACTTTCTTAAGATACTCTATAAAATAACTAAAATAATAGCAATATATATACATACATATATATATATATATATACATATATATATATATATATATAGGAAGACTCTAAAATACAACTCAGTTTTGGGATGAAAATTACTTGCTTATGTTGCGACCAACCATTGTCTCACTTTCCGCGTGATTGTGTGTGCTAAGATTTGATATATGCTGAAGGGAAACGGTATTTTGATTAAGGAAAGGGTTGGATATAAATCGAGGAGAAATATAATTGTTCAAGATCAACTTCGGACAGGTTGGTAGACCAAGGCTTAAAAATCTTCCCCAAAGATCATTATTAAAATAGAATTACAAATAAAATAAAAGTACTGACACTCAAGAACAAGGCACTGTTCTATCCAATTTCCCAGTTATAATTACCATCCAGCAACCTACACCCTATAAAAAGAACATTTATAAGATTAAATATCTTACTATAGATCATACCAATATATATGATCAGGGAGCGGCCGCTGATTGTAGCTTGATTCCGCAACAGCTATCAGTCTATCAATTGTATCAAGATCTTCCTATATATCCAATAAAGAAATGATTAGGAACTGGACTAACAAATAACAACATAAAGGATCTATTTTGGCAATCATTGACAAATATTTCAACTGACAAATATGTTTCTATCGTTATAAATGTGACTCACTAAGCCCATGAATAGAAAAATAACTTCTTTTTTAAATGTCTCAAAAAAGAGGAAAACAGGCAAGTTTGCACCTCCGCTTAAGATACACAGAACAAAAAAAAAAAAAGCCTTAAAAGTTTGATATAATTCATGACATACGATTATCCAGCAAAAAACATTACTTAGTCATCAGTTTTCTTCAATGGCTCTGCTTTTAGTGCTGCTTTCAAGATTTCTAATATGCTAACTTTACTGATAGGATCATAATCCTACTAACCCAATGGATATTGGTTGGAATGGTCAGGCCTGTGGTTTGCTCCCATAAGGTCTGAGGTTCGAACCTACCTTCCAGACATTGTGGGATTCGGCGCAAGGAAAATTTCAAAAAAAAAAAAAAAAAAAAAAGCCCAGGAACTAAACATAGTCCACAGTTATACACCAGAAACTAATTACAGGTTCTGAAGCTCATGTTAACATCTTTCAAAAGTTTGTCCATCACATCTAAAGTTGAACGGTAAGTAGAAATGGTTCAAGTGTAAACCTTAAGACCTTACAAATCTTCTGTAAACCTGAGAAGCCGATCAACGGTGATCTTTTAATTAACAGGGTTTTGTCAGGGAATTTTTCCCTAAGTGGGTTTTCAACAAAATATCTATCTGACGATCCGATTTGTTTGAAATATCTAAAAGATTGGACATATTTAAAACAATCTCAACAAGCAGTAGCTGTACATATTTTTGTACACATTATAATGTAATAAATCAAAAACAGCATATGACAAAAAAATGTCAGTAAAACCCTACAAAATTATGACTCGTCTTTGATTTTCAACAAGAGTTTGCTCTAATACCTACTACACTACGATGACATAAATAAGGGTCTTTCAAGTTTTTCCAATACCAAATGAACCCATTATCTCATAAGCCAGCGAGCAATCAAATTGATAGTTTAGATAAAAAAGTTTCTACTCTTGAACGAGGAAATGCTCAAACGAAAACAACAGAGAATAAGAAAACAAATCGTGAGAGGAGAATATGGAGAATGAACATGTGCTTGTTGAGGCAGAAAAGGATTGAGAGAGAGAGAGTGGGAAGGTCGATTAAGGAAAAGAAAACCCAATCTCTTCATGTCACCTATTTGCTGGAGGATGCCCTAGAAAAGACAGACATAGAGAGGGAGAGAGAGACGAAGGGACTTTGAATTACAAAAAGCAGACGTTAATGGCGTGGGTGTCCTCTCCCTTGTCTTGTCGGCATCCTCGTCATTGCGGTCCGATGACGGTGAGTGAGAAGAATGTGTCATGTTTGTGATTTGAGAGTGAAGAAGATAGGGAAAAAATTTCAAGGAATGCAAAAGGAAAACCAAAGAAACAACAAAGAGACGATAAGCAAGAATGCAACGGGAGCGAAACCCCGCTGACAAAACTCTTGAGAAAAAATATAGGTAATAGATTTAGTAGGCAACAGCCTAAACCCAACAGCTTGCTGGTCAAGACTACATTCTCAATCTGTCTGTGACAATGACAAAGTTGGGGCCATACATTGGCCATATTGAACGGCCAACGTACTAGTGACACCAAGGAAAGCTCCTTGATTAAAAGAAACCCATCAGATCCGATTCATCATCTTCAAGAAAGCAAGAGTTCTATGCTGCATTTATCTCGAGTTGGTCTCGACGATTTCGAAAGCATTTAGTTTCATGGCTTTTTTTTTTTTTTTTTTTAACAACCAGCAAACAGAATTTTCTGTGCGTTAAAAGAGGCAAACCTAGGAATGTGAAATAAATGAAGCAACATACACAAATGCGATTAAATTGATCCCCGAGTACAATTTTATTAAAATGAAGCATCTGTCAGACACTTTCATTTCAACACTAGAATTTGGCAAGTAGACTACTGGACTTCATTTTAAGATATGCAGAATGCGTAACCTAAAACATTCTTAGTCCCTCTCACAGTTACTAGTTACTAGTTACCAGTTACTAGTTACATCAACGATGTAAAACAGAACTGAGATGACAAACTACAGGATTTGATGATCTCCAGCATAGTTTGCACTTCACGGCCCAACAACGAAGCAGAGCACGCCTAGAGATGCACTTCTTTCCATCAGCACAATTTGAAGATGATGAAAATAAGATATGCACAAACACCACAAACTTTTCATTGAATGGTGAGAGAGAGAGAGAGATGTTAAGACCAACTTCGCAGACAGATCAGAGGACTTCTTTGCATAAGCCTGATTTTAACCCAAACAGATGCACGAACCATTACCAACCTTTGAAAGTTCAAGCAATCCATGTGTGGCTCATTTGTGGTACTTGATGAGGCATCAAGGCGTGTGCTTCATCAATCATCCCAAGCACTATCAGCTGCACCCTCTCTTTTGATGTTTAATGAGGCAATCATGAACCTGTACTTGTTCTCAATGTTTATCGAATTGGGTCCGTTCATTAAGAGCTTGGACAGAGCAATCCGAGCTTCTTGCCTAGCAGCTGCAGCTTCTCTCTCTTTCCTTCTTGCAATCTAACAGTTAATGGCAACAGGCTTCAAGCTCAATAAAAGGATGGAATGCTCCTGCCGGTATGGCCTGCAATATGTAGCATATAGGAAGTAGTTTTTCAACAGAAAAAACTCGTACCTTTCCCGTTGCAAATTTCACAGCATTGCCAAACTCAACATCTGAAATTGCTTTCCTTGTATGTGCAACAAGGAACTAAACATAACATCACCAATTAAAAGATGGCTGGTCAGATATTGAAAAGGCGAGCATGCAAAGGTAGCATAAGAAGTTAGAGAAGTACCATATCACAGTCAGTGTAAAAGGAAGTAGCTTGGCCAATTAATCCTGCTCTACCTGTCCTCCCAATCCAGTGTACGTAATCTTCCATGCCCTATAATTGAGGCATCCACAACCAAAACTTTAGGTACACTATTCACAAGGAAATTAAAATACCAGGTCTAACAAGATGCTAATATATAACCCCAAAAAATCCATAAGGTGAGACTTGCATTGCTCGACAATTATCACTTCAAAAAAAGGCATTCCACAGGGACAGTTAAGTTCTCAAATTTTCAGATCACTTTCTTCTTCCAGGGAAAGAATGAAGCTTTTATTTTACCTTTGGAAGATCTAGATTGATAACGTGAGCAACACCTGTGACATCCAAACCACGAGATGCGACATCAGTAGCAACCTGCAACAAAGATTTGAGCAACTTAAACCACACCAACTTCATACATGATGTTCCCTAGATGTAATCAAGAGCAAACAAGAAAAATGAATCGGGACGTGGGAGTTGGTGAAGAAAAACTTGTAGAGAAATTTGCAAAGTTCTCTCCTGTAGAATAAGATCATTCAAAGTATATTTTAAAACTGAAACTTTGACAGAAACTAGAGCCTAGGAAAAATACGAAATGTAATGGCACTAGGAGCATCCACTCTCAGGAAAAGATGAGTACCAAAATATTAGTAAAGCCATTTCTAAAATTGCGAAGGGCAGCCTCTCTTTCACTCTGTGTACGTCCTCCACGGAGAGCAACTGCATGTAAGCCTTGTGCTACCAAAGCTTCAGCAACTTCATCACATCTTGTCTACATGAAGACCCAAAATCAAGTGTAAGAATTAAGAAAACCCAAAACTGTTCCAAACAAGAACCTAAATGCATCCAAGCACAAATTTGGATACATCCACTGGAGAATGGAAACGAATGTGCGACTAGAGTCTAGATATGATGCTTGCACATAATGCAACAAACAAATATATAGAACAGATGATTTTGCATGTAGGGAGCCTTAAACAAGATGACAGTGACACGTGTGAAATTTTTTTAGATAGTCTCTTAAGACCAAATTAAAAAGACAATTAAAAAGACAAAGTGATATTAAGGAATAAAATAATGATAAGTTATTGCCTGCTCTATACCTTCCTCTCCACAAATACAATAGTTAAGGGAAAAGGATGACCAGATCTTCAGCCTGCGATGCTTCCTCCGCAAGAAGAGCTAGAAGCCGATCAATCTACAACAGATTGAGAAAAATAGATTATTGCATTTCAAGAAACAATAGGTACAAAAATGAAAGATTAAAAACATTAAATAACGTGGTAAAATTAAACACAAGACACAACATATCTCAAGTAACAAAGATGTTCCTCAAATCATATCTCCAGATACAAGTTTTAAAGCAACAACCTCTACAGTTTACGACATCAAAATAAAAACTTTGCTTAATCCTTCCATCCAGAGATGTATAACTTGTCACTAGAAGGCTAAGTATATAAAATTTAGGCAAATGCCAATCCAACCCTTGAAAATCCTTCAACAAAAACAAGAAAGATGAACAAGAAGTGCTTTATCTAATCTTTTCTTGCCCTTCCGCCAAAGGCACATATCTTGTCGCTCTCACAAACCTTCTCCAGAATCTGACAAACATTTGCTGTTGGACTACTAACTTTTTTCTACCTTCACTTGCACAGGTTTAGATAAGTACTCCTGTAACAAAATTCTTAATGTCACCGACAGCTAAGAAAAAGAGAGAATGGTCTTCTCATAGTTATTCGAATTTTGAAAATAGAACTTTGCCATAGAAATTAAACAAGACAAAACTATTATGGACCCGCATAAATAATTATACATCAACTATCAGCCAATTAGAATAAAGAACACAATAGTCACAGGATCTAACCTGTGCTAATGCTTCAATTTCCACAGGCATCGTTGCACTGAAAAGCAAGGTTTGATGCTTTTTCGGAAGATTCTGCATCACCTGATACAGTGACATAAATTTTAGAATTTCATCCGCAAGATATCTAACAGTAACATACACCCATAAATTTACAAAAGAGTCAGACATGCCTTACAAAAATTTAAAGGACAAACAAAGCCTCAGGAACAAAGAGACATGAAACAATTTAAGGTGGGAGAAGGCATCACGTACTTCTCTTATCTGGGGTTCGAAACCCATGTCAAGCATTCTGTCAGCTTCATCCAGAACAACGAAGGAAACTCTTGAGAGTGAAGAATCCCTTGCTGCAAATGATCAATAAATCTTTCTGGAGTAGCAACAACTATATCGACTCCTGCTTGTAGCTCAGACCTCTGTTATGGCATCCAGCAGCAAAGCCAGCTAAACAAGTATTAGAGAAGAAATTTTCATTTCTAGAAAGTATTTAAAGATATGTTCCCCATGCACACAAAGAAAGAGGAGTATTTTGGTCTTAGGATAGAAGAAGACAAGGAACTGAAATTAAGGATTTAGATCTTACCAAAAATCAAAGGAAATATTCAAGGCAAATAACCACAACAAACGAGAATCGAGAAGTGCATCTTATTATCCTAAACCAAACATAGATAACATAAACAACAATAATAAATCAACATAAACACCAACAGTCTTCCCTTTGCCTAATACATGTAGAACTTACAACCGTTAAAGAACAAAATTCTGATGCCATAACAGGCTGCCGTATCAGTCACCTGCTCAGCTATGTTTGTTCCGCCGATAACAATTGCAGTTTTAAATGACTCAAGAGATTTGCTAAAAGCCTTAACCTGCAAAACAAAAAACATGAACTCATCATAATGACACATAGAACAAAGGAACAACTAAAATAAATTGTGCTATCATAAGTGTATCAGTGATCAGCAATTCAATAATCCAAAAGGCAAAAGAAAAGTGTTCTAAAGACTTCGAAACAGAGAGAAGCTATAAAGAGAAAAAGATATCTGCTTGAGACCTCTGTCGCATCCTCCTTGATGTAGCTCTCGTCCACGTTGGCGTGGTTTCCCATAAGTTGACAAGAAATTTTAGTGCCTTTTTTTTTTTAATTTCTTTCGTCTTCTTCTTCTTGCGGATTTACATGTTGGAAGTTGTGTTCTTTGTATAAAGAAATATTTGTGTTCTTCTGGGGGTGATTTAGGGAAACCATGAGAGCATTTAAAAATGCAGTTGGAATAATGGGTTAGAAGTAAAACACTATAACGAGAGCTTTATGTTGTAGCATATTTTTATTTATAGTGTAGCATATGAAAGTTTCATGCAGTTGCAGTTTAAAACTTTAAATATTGAAACGTGAACATCAAACACACTAGATGCGATTTTGAGATCAGTCTCTTTTAGGTTACGTTGCAAGAGAACTAGGCGCTGCTTAATGTTATCTTACTGGATTCTCTTGGATTAATCTTCTGTGGAAACAAACAGTACTCATAAATGTTGTTCAGCCAGTCAATTTTCATGCATGGAATACGACCTAAATTACTAGTGGTGCCTCTTTGTTTTTGATACATTTCTTTTCGACCATATTGTAGAATATTAAGGAAAAAAAAAGTTTAGAGAAACGACTATAATGTGTATGGAAAATGGCGTGGCCTTTTAACCTCCAGTGGTACTATTTTTTTGGATGCCACTACTAGCAAATTTTAGACTGTC
>CAMOHE010024954.1:0-31776 GCA_946598075.1 Artocarpus hirsutus
GTTAATGCATCTTGAAGGACGCATCACACTTGTCACCACAAGACTAGCTAGAGCAAAATGATGGGTGTGGCGAGCCATAAATAGGTAAGAAGCGCGGCTACACGGAAGTTGCTGTGGAGCACGAAGTACCTGATCGCACAGGCTGGGAGTCTGCAGCAAACTGGGGCCCACGGAGCTTCAGCTCCTCTGGCCTCGAGTGGCATCCACGCATGCTGATGGGTATTGCTGATTAGTGATCCAACGACTATACAAGATGGCCCCGTTTGATGATGCTGCAACATTTATTGTTTATCCGTTTTGGCTCTGTCTTGTTTCAATTTTTTTCCAAATTTTAAATCTAAAGCAAATAATTGAAACAAAAGTAATCATTTTGTAAACATAATATTTACAATATTTATAAAAATATTTATTTTATATTACAAAAATACAAAACAAACTTAAAAATAGGAACAAACTTCTAAAATCTTAGGCCTTATCAGTTTTATACTGATAAAATATTTAAGACTTGGAAAAATTTTTAGAAAGTATTAGAAATATATTAAAACTATTTGTAAATTTAGAACACATTATAAAACTCATTAAGATTGAGAATAAAATTACAACATACAAATTAACAATTTTGCTTATTGAACACAGAAACATATTTTACACATAAAAACGACTTTAAAAATTAACAAAAATATACTTAGATATAAAAACATACTAAAAATACATATTTAAACACACTTTCACACCAAGACTCAAAAACAACATAAAACACAAACATGCTTTAATTAAGGGATTTAATGTTGGAAAAATCAAACGCAACGGAATTTTTAAAATTTTTGTACCAAAATATTTTTCACAACACAAGTTTAACACACTATATGCATAAATTAACAAGATCTTACTAACCTTGTTTGCCAAAGAGCTTCGACAATCGATGAAGAGAAGAACGTTCTAGAAAAGCCTCAACCAACTGGCCTTCTTTTCTATTCTCTTATCCACGATTGGAGTGCGTATGGGCGCACAACATACAACTCTTCTCTGGTGACTCTCCTTCCAATCAATTGAGAAATACTCAGAACTATCGTTCGTGATTTATAAACAATAGCTCTTTAGGGGAGTTTCAAAGACTTACAGACTAGAGTGCTCACTCTTGATCTCTCAACTGATCTAAATGACTTATGAGTCTCACTTCCTATTCATAGAGGTTAGACCTAGAGGTCAGTCCTTATCAGATAAGGTCTCAAAAGCTTAAATTTGGATCAATATCTGATAAAATTGTGAAAAACCGTATGATCAAATTATTGTTCGATCAGTAGGCTAAACTGACAGATCGGCCTATTGAACTTACTCTATCGGCAGGCCAAACTTGAAGATTGGCTTACTAAACTTACGCTAAATAATCCCTGCAAATCGTTTATTTTCCAACTAAGATACTTTGGATAAAGCCTCGGTTTTAATTCAAATAACCCAATAGAAAAGTTATCTGATTAAAACAAATATATCTTGATAATCTCTAGGAAAATAAATATTCCCGATAATTCAATAAGTTTATCTTGAATTAATTTTTCACAAAATTAATTTAATCGATAATCATACATGAATTATCTGATCTTATCGAATTGTAGCCAATCTGATAATTTAATATAAGTCACCAATTTGTTGTAAAAGTATGTCGTATCGTTATAAGATTTATTATGAGTTAGCAAATGGGACTTGATGGACCTATATAGTTCAAGCTCTTGACAATTATGAAATCCAATATCCTAGATATACATTTCATAATTATCAACTCTAACGCTACTCCACTAAAAGCTTAGAGCTGCACTCTTGAACTATATAGAATTACGAAGCCCGAATAGCTAAGTCTCCATGATATATTATAATGTATCATATTCCCATAGGATATACATAATTGGCTTAAGGATAAATTCTGCCTTATATTTTTAATTATTTTTCCTTTACGTTCCATTATCTCATCATTGAAAAACTTACTATCTAAAAATAGTATACCATTTTGTTACACTTATATATCCAAATGGTTAAGTACTCTAATATTCTAATTACAGGACAACACATATAAGATGATATCATCGACTTCTAAAGAGGAGCTATGGATTCCATATCTATGAATAATAGGTCTACACTATCAAGGGTCATGTCTCCAACGTACCAGTATGCGTACCAACATAAATTGTGGATGTTACCCTTTAGTACATCAAAAGACATAAGTCAAGCAACAGGCCCACTATTCATCTCAAGATTAAAATACAACACATATGATTGTCTAAAATGAATTGATTTGTTGAGACAGAATTATTAATCCAAATCTATTACACTTTATTTCTTGAACCAATATATCGTTAAATATGACAATGTATCAATATTTCTAATCGTGGAGTCTACCTCTGATGGCCAAGACATACCATCTTCCGTTAATGATATAGACAATATAACAATTTTTGCATGAATAAGGCACCCAACTTTATTCCTTAGATTGTGGATCTTACGATTTAAACCATCACCTTTAGAATCATGTCATTATAATCTGTCTATCATATGCATGATTCTAAAGGTTTAGACCAACAGTCTTAGACTTGTATTTGCTTATCATACGTTCAACAAATATGAACGTAAAGAAGACAACACTTTGTTATATGAATAATAAATAAATCCTTTATTGATAAAAATATCTCCAAAAACATATTACACTCTTACTCCTTAGGGCATGCATGTCTAACAATCACTCATTTGTACTAAGTGAGTAAATATGACAAATCTCACATCCTCATAGCTTCTACACGCCTCTCGAAAACTCTAGCTGTTACTATCTTTCTGAATGGAACTGCTAAATTGTCTTCGGATGCGATTTTGCATATAGCAACATGCCTGCCCTCTATGAAGTCCTTTATCACATGATACTTTCAATCAATATGCTTATTTTTCTTGTGAAATCTTGGTTCCTTAGCATTAGCTATCATTGTAGAGTTATCACAATACAGTGATACCGCATTATCTATATCAGGAACTACCTCAAGATCCTCAAGGAACTTGTGGAGCCACATTGTTTCGTTCGAAGCATCACTAGCTGCCACATACTCGGCCTCCATCATTTAATCCGTAGTGCAACCTTGCTTGATACTTCTCCAAACAATGGCACAACCGCCTATAGTAAACACAAAACCAATAGTCAATCTTCTCGAATCCAGATAGGATTGAAAATCTGAGTTAGTGTATCCTAGAGGCGTTAAATCCTCACTTAAATACGGAAGCATGTATCCTCGAGTCCTTCTCAGGTACTTGAAAATATGCTTGATCGCAACCGTATGGTTCGATCCTAGATTTGACTGAAATCGACTTACAATCCCAACCACATAACTAATATCCGGTCGTGTGTAAAGCATGGCACACATGAGACTATCCACTGTCGAAGCATAAGGCACCTTCTTCATGTATTCTCTTTCCTCATCAGACTTTGGTGAGTTTTTATTGGAAAGAGTAAATCAAAACCTAGATGGTTGCTCATCTTTCTTAAAATCCTGCATTGCATACCTTTTGAGAATTTTATCTATGTAGCCTGCTTGGGATAAAGCTCTCATTCTGTTCTTCCTATCTTGAAAAATCTGGATACCAAGAACATAATTAGCTTTACCTAAGCCTTTCATGTCAAACTACTTGGTCAACCATAATTTGATCGATGACAATGCCCTTACGTCATTGCCAATTAGCTGATTGTCATCTATATAGAGCAACAAAAAACCACCTTCCTATCCTTAATGTGTTTGTAAACACTTGGTTCGTCCGCATTTTGTGTGAACCCGTAAGTCTTGATCACGTGATCAAATCTTATATTCCAAGAACGGGAAGCTTGCTTAAGTCCATAAATTGACTTTAGCAGCTTATAAACCTTACTGTCTTGACCGTTGGCCTTGAACCTGTCTAACTGTTCCTTATAAATGGACTCATCAAGATAGCTATTTAAAAAGGCCGTCTTGACATCTATTTGCCAAATCTTGTAGTCGTGAGTAGTAGTTATGTACAAGAGAATGTGGATGGACTTAAGCATGGCTACAAGCGAAAAGGTTTCCTCGTGATCGATTTCTTCCTTTTACATGTATCCCTTAGCTACAAGTCTAGCCTTATAGGTTTCAACTTTTCCATCTACTCCTCACTTTCTATTTTAGATCCACGTACACCCTTATGGGTTTTACCCCTTCGAGAAGATCCACAAACTCCCAGACCTGGTTAGTCTCCATAGACTTCATCTCTGTGTTCATGGCCTCTATTTAGAGTTTTAAATCAATATCCTCTATAGCCTCTTTGTATGTATAAGGATCCCTATCATGTTCAACTAGTTCAGCCAAGAAGGCCTCATCATTGAACATATACCTCTTGGGTTGACACCCGATCCTCCTACTGCGTCAAAGCCCTTTAGATTGTTGTGCGGGTTTAGTTGGTTTTTCTACACTGATTAGAGCAGTTTCATTCGGAACCCGTGGAGTGACTGAATCACTAGCCAACTCCTCAAGGACCACTTTGCTTTGAGGCTTAAAGTTATCCATGTAAATTTCCTCAAAGAAAGTTGCATTAGTTGAAACCACGACTACATTTTCCTTCAAGTTATAGAAATAACCCCCTTTAGTCCCTTTTGGATATCCTACAAACAAACAAACTTCCCAATTTGCTTCCAACTTATTCGCTTCCTTAAATAGAACATGAGCTAGACATCCCTATATGCGAATAAGATTTAAGGATGTCCTTTTCCCCATCCATAACTCGTGAGGAGCTTTAGGAATCGATTTTGAAGGCACATTGTTCAAAAAATAACATGCGGTTTGTAATGCATATCCCCAAAAGGATAAAGGCAATGATGAATAACTTATCATGAACTTGACCATGTCCAACAAAGTCCTATGCCTTCCCTCAGCTATGCTATTCTACTATAGAGTGCCCGGCGCAGTCAAAATGGATAGAATCTCATTCTCTAATAAGTGTCCCCAAGAACTCATCAGAAAGGTATTCACCACCTTGATCAGATTGAAGTGCCTTTAAGGGTCTACCCAATTGCTTTTCCACTTCGACCCAAAATTCTTTGAACTTATCATAAGTTTTGCTTTTGTGGTGCATTAGGTACACATATCTATACCTTGAGTAATCATCAATAAAAGTGATAAAATACTCATACCCTCCTTGTGCCCAGATGTTCATAGGTCCGTAAATATCTCTATGCATAAGTTCTAGAACCCTTTTGGCCCTTTGCCCTTCGTTTTGCCCTCTAAACAAGATTCACATTGTGGTATAGATTCCACCTTTAAGTGACTTAAAAGTCTATCCTTTATCAACCTTTGAATCCTATTTAGGTATATATGACCTAGTCACAAATGCCAAAGATAAGTCTTATTAGAGTGAGAAGTTTTAAGCTTTTTAGAATTATCATCATTAACCTCAGTGTTTAGCAATAAGTCCATCTTAGGTTTGATAAAATATAGATTATTTTGTATCCATCCATCACAGATAAAAGATTTGTTTTTATAAATCACCAATTTATTATTAATAGAAACCACATAAGAGTCTTTAAATAAACAAGCTAGAGAAATTAAATTCCTTTTCAATTTAGGAATATAAAAACAATCTCGCAAAAATAAACTCCTATAATTATTAAAATAAAGATAGATGTCTCCCACTGCTTTAGCCAACACTAAGGATCCATCGCCCATCTGAAGCGTGAAGTCTACATGCAGTAGATTTCTCGTTTCTTTGAACTCCTATAGAGAAACACAAACATGATTAGTTGTTCTAGAATCTATGACCTAAGTGTCACTGGATTCTTCAACTAAACAAGTTTCAACTACTAGAAGATCACACCTACCTCCTCGGGAAAAGAAGTCCTTGCAATTCTACTTCATGTGCCTGACCTTCCCATAGAAAAAGAACTTGAGCTTCTGCAGGTTCTTCTTTTTCTTCTTCTTGTTCTTGCTATTAGTAGGAATAGGAGACTTCTCGTTCTTTGCCCGTTGCTTCTTTTCATTCCCAGAGTTAGGATTGAAACTAGAGGCAGCCACTATGTTGGCCTCTAGGAGTTTCCCTGATCAGATTTTCAAACTCTTGTAACTGCTTCATTAACTCAGTCAAGGTCATATCCCATCTATTGCTTAAATTAAATGAAGCTCTAAACAGAATAAATTTCTTAGATAGAGTCTCAAAGACTATAGTCATCTGTGTATCAACATCAATGTCAGCTCCATTGGTTTGAGCCTCAGCGAGCTAACCCATGACCAACATCATATACTCCTTCATAGATATCCCCAGCCTTTGTTTACAGTTTATGAGTTTTTGAAGTGCCCTTTGCCACTTTGTTAGGCCTTGGCCTCTAAACTTGTCTTTAAGATTATTCAAGATCTGCTTTGTAGTCTCATAATCTTCATGTGAGCCTGCAGCACGTAATTCATATTGGCCATAACATAACAACAGGCCTGATTGTTAGCATCTTTCCAATGATCATACGCCTGGATTTGCTCATTAGTGGAATCTCCCATAGGCTTGGTAGGACACAAAGTTGCCAACACAAATTTCACTTTCTCAAAGGATATGACGATGTTTAGGTTCCATTTCTAATCATTATAGTCCTCACCAGTTAATTGGTTTTTATCAAGTATCGAAGATAAGCATTTTTAGACATTTTTAATATACAATAAAGAATCATATACCAAACATAGGCAAACATACCATAATAATTTAGTAAGATAACACAATTATGTAAAACATATAATGTGTTTGTGTTAAAACCTTGAAAATATTACAACCTTACAACAATAATTCCTAACTCAAATTCAACAAGTCACCTAGGGTAGACTTGCTAAATTCAATTAGGAACACTGATCTCCTCTTGATTAATATATGCCATCCAGGACCTGAATGATCCAGTATATATTAATAATCGTTTCTTTGGCCATTAATTTTATTAACAGAGCTCGTAGGAGAGGTTAATACTAAAATTAACATGAGTGTATAACCATCATTTCAATATTTTACCCCTGATTTATAATCACCACCTAAGGGTGTCCATCAATAAGTCATGCTAAAATATTTTATCCTCTCGAAGATCTAACTCGGTGCATGATGAAGTCCCTTTCTAATGGTCGGAACCACCACGTGCTACCTATGGACCAATGATGGAGGTCATAGGTTCTCTCTTCAAAAACCTTCTTACACTCAATATTTTAAAATTAAGGTTTTATTTTAAAACATGCATGAGCAATTTTTAATAAGTAGCACTCCCTGTTCTATATGACATGTTATCAACATATATGGCAAATCATATTGTAATGTAGACAAGTAAGGCAATCATGCAAAGCCACATGCAAAATAATAATAAATAGCCGTAATATTATGGTTCCATTCTAGAGAAAAGAAAATAAAGATTACAAGAGATAAATAGAAATGTATTTTGATTCTTCATCCTTGAATCTTCAAGTTGTATCCTTCTTCATGTATTATCCAACTTCAAGTCCTCAATCCCGCATAGATCGAATACTCCAATTTCTGGTCATATCCAAATTTAAAGTTTTTTAGAATTGTCTAAAAAATAAAATCAAAATTGCACCAAAAAATGCACCTTTTTTGAAAATTCACACCTCTTTGCTGGCATACCGATTTGTGTAATTGGCTTGCCGGTCATGACCTTTCGGCCTGTCGAATCTTATAGTTCAGCCTGCCAGTCATGATAGATTGGCATACCAAACATGAAAGTTCAGCCTGTTGCCAGAATCGTCAGAATTCTGGCCCTCAGATGGCCTATTGATCTCAAAGGTTTGGCCTACTGGTTTACGACCATCGACCTACCAATTGAGCAGAAATCACAACTTTCAGAATATACAACTGTTGCACGGTTTCTCAATCTTATTTTCAACAATTCAAAAATATAAAATCAAAGACTCAGGAAATACCTGTGGAACGCTTTCATCTATCTTCTAGATCCGTCTTCTAGATCCATCTTATCTGAATAATTATTTAATTGTAAAATTCTTTCAAATTTAAAATTAAATAGTAATTCCTAGACGGTGATGATAGACTGCCATCTAATTACATAAACAACCTAGATACACATTCTAACCTCTAAGGAATCATAACTAGCATAAATTAATTAATTAATAAATAATTGATGGAAAACTAGTACGCAGCGGAATTTTAAAATTTTTATATCAGAGTATTTTTCAAAACACAAGTTTAACACACTATATGCATAAATTAACCAGATCTTACTTACCTTGTTTGTCGAAAAACTTCACATTCTATGAAGAGAAGTAACGTTCTAGAAGAGCTTCAACTTATCAGCCTTCTTTGCTTTTTTCTATCCACGACTGGTGTGTGTGTGGGCACACTTGTACAGCTTTTCCACCAAGTGACTCTCTTTCCAACCAGTTGAAAAATACCTAAAGCTATAGTTCGTGATTTGTGAACAACAGCTTTTCAGGGAGTTTTAGAGTCTCACCATTAGAGTCTCACTCTAGATTTCTCAATTGATCTTAACAACAATGAGTCTCACTCCCCTTTTTATAGAGGTTGGGCTTAGGGGTTAGTCCTTATCAGATAAGGCCTCGAAAATTCAAATCAAAATAAATATATGATAAAATCCAAGTGAAAACATATGATCTATTTATCGCTCGGTTGGCACTCTGAACTGGTAGATCGGCCTACTAAACTTGCTCCATCGACAAGCTGAACTTAAAGATTGGCCAGTTGAACTTACGATAAATGATCCCTGTGAATCTTTGTTTCCCACTAGAGATTCTTAGGATATAGCTTCAGTTTTAATTCAAATAACATAATAGAGAATTATTCTGATTAAAACAGTCATATTTGGATAATCTCTAGCAAAATAAATATTTCCGATAATTCGACAAGTTTATCTTAAATTAATTTATTCAAAATTAATCCAATCGACATACAGACATAAATTATCTAATCCTGATAATTCAACAAGTTTATCTTTAATTAATTTTCACAAAATTAATTTAATTGATAAACAGACATGAATTATCTAATCCTATTGAATTTTCAACCAATCTAATAATTTGACACAAGTGACTAATTATTAGAAAAGCACACCGTATCGTTACATGATTTTTTATGAGCTAGTAAAGGGGACTTGATAGACCTATATAGTTTATGCTCTCGATAATTTTGAAACCCAATATCCCTGATATACATTTCATAATTATCAACTCTAACACTACTCCACTAAAAGCTTAGAGCTACACTCTTGAACTATATAGAATTACGAAGCCCATATGGCTAAGTCTCCATGACGTATCATAATATATCGTATTCCTATAGGATTATCCATAATCAGCTTAAGGATAAATTCTATGTTACCTTCCTGATTATTTTTTATCTTACATTCCATTATCTTACTATCGAAAAACTTACCATCCAAAGATAGTATACCATTTGGTTATACCTATGTATTCAAATGGTTGAGCGCTGTAGTTTTTTAATTACAAGATAATGCATATAAGAGGATAACAACTACTCCTGAAATGGAGCTATAAATTCTATATCTATGAATAACATGTGTATGCTATCAAGAGTCATGCCTCCAACGTACTGGCATGCATACCACCATTAAAATGTGTATGTCACCCTTTGGTATATCAAAAGACCCAAGTCAAGACAACAGGCCCACTATTCATCTTAGAATTAAGATACAATACATATAATTGTTTAAAGTGAATAGATTTACTGAGACAGAATTATTAATCCAAATTAATTCACTTTATGTTCTAATCCAACACATTGTCACCTATGACAATGTGCCAATCTATTCATGAAGTCTACCTCCAATGGCCAAGACAAACTATCTCCAATTAGGGATATAGACAACATAACAATCTTTGCATGAATAAAGCGCCCAACTTTATTCCCTTGATTACGAATCTTATGATTTAGATCGTCACCTTAAGAATTGTGTCTTCCGCATAATCTGTTTATCACATGCTTGATTCTAAAGGTTTAGACTGATAATCTTAGATTTTTGTTTGATTATCATACACTCAACAAATATGAACATAAAGAGGACAATAATTTGATATATGAATAATAAATAAATCATTTATTGATAAAAATATCTCCAAAAGCATATTACATTTTTACTCCTTAAGGCATGCATGTATAACAATCTTTTGCTTGCACTAAGTGAGTAAATATGACAAATCTCACATCCCTTTCGCTTCCACATGCCTCTTAAAAACTCTTGCAATTAGTGTCTTTGTGAATAGATCAGCTAATTTGTCTTCGGATGTGATTTTGCATATAGCAACATGCTTGCCCTCTACAAATTCCTTTATCACATGATTATTCCGATCAATATGCTTACTTTTCTTGTGAAATCTTGGTTCCTTAGCATTAATTATCGCTACAGAGTTATCACAATATAGCGATATCACCTTATCCATATCAGGAACTACCTTAGGATCCCTAAAGAACTTGTGGAGCCACACTGCTTTGTTTGAAGCATCACTAGCTGCTACATACTCGACCTCAATTATTGAATCTAAAGTACAATCTTGCTTCACACTTCTCCAACTAATGGCACTGCCGCCCAAAGTAAACACAAAACTCGAACTCGATCTCTTCAAATCTAAACAGGATTGAAAATTTGAGTCAGTGTATCCTAAAGGAGTTAAGTCCTCACCTGAATACACAACCATATACCCTCGAGTCCTTCTTAGGTACTTGAAAGTATGCTTGACCACAACCTAATGGTTCGGTCCTAGATCCACCTGAAATTGACTTACAATCCCAACCGCATAACAAATATTCGGTCGTATGCAAAGCATGACATACACAAGACAAACTACTGTTCTACATGTATTCTTTTTCTTCCTTAGACTTTAGAGAGTCTTTCTTAGAAAGAGTAATTTTAGACCTAGATGGTTGCCCACCTTTCTTGAATTACTGTATTGCAAACCTCTTGAGAATCTTATCTATGTAGCTGGCCTGGGACAAAACTATCATTCTATTCTTCCTATCTTGAAAGATCTAGATACCTAGAACAAAATTAGCCTCACCCAAGTCCTTTATGTCAAATTGCTTCATCAACCATAGTTTGACTGATGACAATGCCCTAACGTCATTGTCAATTAGTAGAATGTCATTCTTATAGAATAGTAGAAAAACTACCTTCCCATCCTTAATGTGTTTGTACACACATGGTTCGTCCACATTTTGTATGAACCCATAAGTCTTGATCACTTGATCAAATCTTATGTTCCAAGAACAGGAAGCCTGCTTAAGTCCATATATTAATTTTGGTAGCTTACAAACCTTACCCTCCTGACCCTTGACTTTAAACCTGTCTAGTTATTCCATATAAATGGACTCATTAAAATAGCCATTTAGAAAGGCCGTCTTGATATCTATCTGCCAAATCTTGTAGTCGAGAGGGACAGCTATGGACAAGAGAATACAATGGATTTAACATGGCTATAGGTGAAAATGTTTCCTCATAATCGATTCCTTCCTTTTTGTGTATCCCTTAGCTACCAGTCTAGTCTTTAAGGTTTTGACCTTTCCATCCACTCCTCTCTTCCTCTTGTAGATCCGTTTACACCCTATAGGTTATACCCCTTTGGGAAGATCCATAAGCTCCTAGACTTGATTAGTCTTCATAGACTTCATCTTTGTAAGCTCCTAGACTCGATTAGTCTTCATAGACTTCATCTTTGTGTTCATAGTCTTTGTCTAGAGTTTCGAATCAACATCCTCCATAGCCTCTACATAAGTGTAAGGATCCCTATCATGTTCATCTAGTTTAGCCAAAAAGGCCTCTACATAATTTTGTTGACGCCTGATTCTTCTATTACGTTGAAGCCCCTTAGGTTTTTTTTAGGTTCATTTAGTTTTTCTACACCAATTAGAGTGGTTTCAACCAAAATCCTTGGAGTGATCGAATCACTCCTCAACTCCTCAAGCACTACTTATCTTTGAGGCTTAAAGTTCCATGTAACTCTCATCAAGGAAAGTTGTATTAGTTGAAACTACGACTTTATTTTCCTTTGGTTATAGAAATAACCTCCTTTAGTCTCTTTTGGATATCCTACAAACACGTAAACTTTCAAATGTGCTTCCAACTTATTCGCATCCTTAAACAAGACATAAGCTAGATATCCCCATATAGGAATATGGTTTAAGGATGTTCTTTTCCCCGTCTATAACTCGTGAGGAGTTTTAGGAATCAATTTTGAAGACACATTGTTCAAAAGATAACATGCGGTTTGTAGTGCATATCTCCAAAAGGACAAAGGCAATGATGAATAACTTATCATAGACCTGACCATGGCCAACAAAGTCCTATTCCTTCTCTTCACTATGCCATTCTGTTGCGGAGTGCCCGGCACAGTCAAATGGGGTAAAATCCCATTCTCTAATAAGTGGCCCATGAACTCATTAGAAAGGTATTTACCACCTTGATAAGATCAAAGTGCCTTTATGGGTCTACTCAATTGCTTTTCCACTTCAGCCTAAAACTCCCTGAACTTGTCATAAGTTTCGCTTTTGTGGTGCACTTGGTACACATATCCGTACCTTGAGTAATCGTAATAAAAGTGACAAAGTACTCATACCCTCCTCATGCCTTGATGTTCATATGTCCGCAAACATCACTATACACAAGTTCCAGAACCCTTTTGGCCTTATTGCTCTTAAACCCAAATGGTCTTTTGGTCATTTTACCCTCTAGACAAGATTCACATTGTGGTATAGATTCCACCTTTAAGTGACTTAAAGGTCCATCCCTTACCAACCTTTAAATCCTATATAGGTTAATATAACCAAGTCACAAATGTCAAAGATAAGTCTTATTAGAGTGATAAGTTTTTAGTCTTTTAGAGTTATTATCATTCATCTCAGCATTAAGAAATAAGTCCATCTTAGGTTTGATAAAATGTAGATTATTTGCATCCATCTAGAACATATAAAAGACTTGTTTTTACGAATCACTACTTTATTATTAAAAGAAACTAAATAGGAGTCTTTAAATAAACAAGCTGCAGAAATTAAATTTCCTTTAAATTTAGGAACATAAAAACAATATTGCAAAATTAAAATCCTATAATTATCAAAACACAAATGGATGTCTCCTACTGCTTCAGCTAAGACCAAGGATCTATCGTTCATCCGAAGCATGAAGTCTTCACAAAGTAAACTTCTCGTTTCTTTGAACCCCTATAGATAAACATAAATATGATTAGTTACTTCAAAATCTATAACCCAAATGCCACTAGATTCTTCAACCAAACAAGTTTCTAAATATAGAAGAGCACACCTACCTCCTCAAAAAAGAAAGTCCTTGTAATTCTTCTTTATATGTCTGACCTTCCCGTAGAAGAAGCACTTAAGCTTCTTCTAGTTCTTCTTCTTCTCCTTCTTGTTCTTGCCATTTGCAAGAATAAAAGACTTCCCATTCTTCGCCTGTTGCTTCTTTCCATTCCTTAAGTTAGGATTGGAACTAGAGGCAACCACCAAGTTGGCCTTACCACCAGCAAGAGACTCCCTGATCAACAATTTGAACTCATGTAACTGTTTCATCAACTCTATTAAGGTCATATCCCGTCTATTGCTTAAATTCAAAGTAGCTCTAAATGGGATAAATTCCTTAGACAAAGTCTCAAAGACAATAGTCATATGAGTTTCAGCATCGATGTTAGCTCTATTGGTCTAAGTCTCAGCAAGGTAACCCATGCCTAACCTCATATGCTCCTTTACAAATGTTCTCAGTCTCTACTTGTAGTTCAAGAGTTTCCGAAGCGCCCCTTGCTACTTTGTTAAGGCTTGGCCTCCAAGCATGTCTTCCAAATTATCCAAGATCTGCTTCGTAGTCTCATAATCTTTATGTTGAGCCTACAGCACGTTATTCATGCTGGCTATAACATAGTAGCGGGCCTGATCATTGTGTCATTCTAGCGATCATACGCTTGGATTTGCTCATTAGTGGAATCTCCTGTAGGCTCGGGAGGACACAAAGCTATCAGCATAAATTTTAGTTTCTCAAAGAACAAGACAATGCTTAGGTTTTGTTTCCAATCATTATAGTTCTCACCAGTTAATTAGTTTTTGTCAAGTATTGAAGATAAAACATTTTTAGACATTTTTAATATACAATAAAGAATCATATACCAAACATAAGCAAACATATCATGATAATTTAGTAAGATAACATAATCATGTACAGCATACAAATGTGTTTATGTGTCAAAACCTTGAAAATATCACAACCTTACAACAATAATTTTCAACTCAAAATTCAACAAACTCCTAGGGGAGTCTTGCCAAATTCAATTAGAAATACAGATCCCCTCCTAATTAATATATGCCATCCAGGTTCCGTATGATCTAGCATATATTAATAATTGTTTCTTTGGCCATTAATTTTATTAACAGAGCTCCTAGGTGGGGTTAATAATAAAGTTAACATGAGTGTATAACCATCATTTCAATATTTTACCCATGATTTATAATCACCATCTAGGGATTTGTAACCATAAATCTTGCTAAAATACCTTATCCTCTTGGAGATCCAACTCGGTACATGATGAAGCCCCTACCTAGGGCCACCATGTGCTACTTATGGACCAATGTTGGAGGCTGTAGGTCCTCTCTTCCAAAACCTTCTCTCACTCAATCTTTTGAAATTGAGGTTTTATTTTATAAACATGCATGAACAATTTTTAATGAGTGGCACTCCCTATTTTATATTGTTAACCCAATAATAACTACCTAAAAGGGGGGTGAATTGAGTTTTCAAAAACTTTTTCAATCATTGGAAATTTTCTAGAGTAAAATGTTTAAGAAGTAAATCTAAGAACGAGGAAATATAAGCACAACCAAGCAACAATTAAATAGCGATTAAGTAAAGAATAAGGAGAAAAAATACAAACACTATTTATAGTGGTTCGACAAATATGCCTACGTCCACTGTCACAAAGATAAACTCCTTTGCTTGACCTCTTGCACTATTTGATAGTCTTTTTGGCATGATCACTCCTTTATACAACCGGTGACTTACTCAACTCGAGGCTCACCACACCTTCTTACAATGTGACAATTTTTCTAGAGTTGTCACCAAGAATTCTTGAAATTTACAAGGCTTTGGCAACCCAACTATGGTTGTAATTTTGGTACACTCACAAGATATACGCTCCAAAACAAAAGAGATAAAATACAACTATGGTACGTGTTTGGAGGTGTGAGTAATTCTCAAAGGAAATATGAAACAAGTTTAGCTCAAGAGAATGTGTGTGTAATGAATGCCTGAGAAAAGCAATGTAGAATGATGTCAAATTTCACTTGTGTTCCTTCATCATTTATTGCACTTTGAATGGATGGGTATTTTTAGCTTCCTAGTGCTTAGAAACATTTGAAAATATCAATTTTTAGTCAAAATAGCTGTTGCAATTAGAGCTCCAATGATAAAAAAAACTAGCCATTACAGATAGTTCGGTAGGCTGAAATTTAAGGCATTAGAAATCAAGTTCTCAATGGTCACCAGATTGACAGGCTGAAGCCAAACCCTCAGCAGGCTGATTGAACCTCTATAGGACGGGTTTTGAAAACCATCAGATTGATAGACTGAAGCAGGGTGCTCGGTAGGCCGGTCTTTAAAACTTTAATAGGCTGAGGATAGCCTTCGATAGGCCTCTAAAGCCTCTACAGAACAAGGGCTTAGACCCCCCAAATTGATAGGCTGAAACAGGGTGTTTGATAGGCCGACCAGACTTGATTGGCAGGCCAATCTACCTTGGGCCAATTTTGCCTGTGAGACCTGCTTGGAAACTGGTTTTACAGAAACCTGTTTAAACACTTCTAATATAGTTTAAGTTACATTTTCACATGCAATTCGAATTCAAACAGTATCAAATGCAAGTATGATGAATGCAATGTGAGTGTGTGTTCTTGAGCTTTTTTTGATCATTCAATTTGAGAATCGCTCACTTACACTTTTAGACTATAGAATCTAAATAAAAACTTGTAATCTTCAAGTCCACGTGAGTTCCTTTCAAACCTTTGTTTCCACATGCTTTCTTGAATTGCCTTCACTTGATTTCTTGAAATGTAAACCTTTTGACACCCATGATAATTATTAGTTTAAAAATGTATTTTGCACATAGAATAAAAATGGTATTTGTTTTCATCAAAAAATTATTAAAATAGCATTATGAAATCTTGGAGCCAACATATATGACATATTATCAATATACATGGCAAATCATTTTATAATGCAGACAAACAAAGCAATCATGCAAAGCCATAAGCAAAATAATAAATAATTGTAATATTATGGTTCTATCCTAAAGAATAGAAAATAAAATTACAAGAGATAAATCAAAATATATTATTGATTCTTCATCTTTGAATCTTCAAATTGTATCCTTCTTCATATAAAGTCCATTTTCAAGTCTTCAATCCTACATAGATCAAAAACTCTATATTTTCGATCATATCCAAATTTAATGTTTCTTAGAATTGCCCCAAAAATAAAATCAAAATTGCATCGAAAAATACACATTTTCTAAAAAATTACAACTCTTTGGCCAGCATGTCGATCTATATGATTAGCTTGTCGGTCATGACCATCCGGCTTGCTAATCTTTTCAGATTGGCTTGTAGATCATGATAGTTCAGCCTACTACCAAAGCCACTAGATTTTTGCCCTGCTCACGACCCGCTGAACATGAAGTCTAGCCTGCCGATCTATGACTATCGGCCTGCCGAAACCAATGAGCAGAGATCACCTTTTTTTTTTTTTTCCAAAAAATACAATTTTAAATTCAATTTATCAATTTTATTTTCAACAATTTAAGAACATAAAATTAGAGATTTAGGAAATACTAGAGGACACTATCATCCATCTTCTATATTCGTCTTCTAGATTTATTTTTTAAATCTGTGTTCTTCGAATGATTATTTATTTAGAAAATTCTTATACATTTAAAATTAAATAAATTCCTAGACGGAGATAATAGTTCGCTATCTAATTACATGAAAAACCTAGATATATATTTTAACCTTTAAGGAACAATAACTGGCATAAATTAATTAATTAATAAATAATTAAATAATAATTTAATCAACCATAATTAATGAATAAATATTCACCATATAATCCATGACAACATATAAATATATAGAAATCTTATGGTGCCAACTCTCTAAAAAATCAATATTCAAGCATAGGAGAGATCAAGATCACATAATTTATACGTATAATATGATCACAAACTTACAAATTTATGTAAAAACCTAGCTCTAATATCAATTGTTGGAAAAATTGTACGTAGTGACATTTTAAAATTTTTATATTAGAGTATTTTTTAAAATACGAGTTTGACACGCTCTATGCATAAATTGATCAGATCTTACTAACCTTGTTTGTCGAAAAGCTTCGCAATCTGTGAAGAGAAGTAACGTTGTAGAAGAGCTTCAACCAACTAGCCTTTTTTACTATGATCTATTTACGACTGGTGTATGCATGGGCATACTCGTATAGCTCTTCCACTAAGCGACTCTCTTTCCAACCAATTGAGAAATATCCAAAGCTATAGTTTATGATTTGCAAACAATAGCTTTTTGAGGAGTTTTAGAATCTCACTAGCAGAGTTTCACTCTAGATTTCTCAATTGATCTTAACAACAATGAGTCTCATTCCCCTTTTTATAGAGGTTGGGCCTAGTGGTTAGTCCTCATCAAGTAAGTCCTCGAAAATTCGAATCAAAATCAATATTTGATAAAATCTACATGAAAACATGTGATCTATTGATCGCTCGGTCGGTTAGCCAAACTGGCAGATTTGTCCGCTAAACTTGCTCCATTGGCAGGACAAACTTAAAGGTCGGCCTGCCGTACTTAAAGATATGATCCCTACGAATCTTTGTTTTCCACATTAGATTCTTGGGATAGACCCTTAATTTTAATTCAAATAACATAATAGAGAAGTTATCTGATTAAAACAGTTATATCTAGATAATCTCTAGGAAAATAAATATTCATAATAATTCAACAAGTTTATCCTGAATTAGTTATTCAAAATTAATCCAGCTAACAAATAGATATGAATTATCTAATCCTGATAATTCAACAAGTTTATCTTTAATTAATTTTCACAAAATTAATTCAACCAATAAACAGACATGAATTATCTAATCCTATCGAATTTCAGCCGATTTGATGATTTACCATAAGCCACCAATTTATTGAAAAGTATGCCGTATCGTTACAGGATTTATTATGAGCTAGCAAAGGAGACCTAATGGACCTATATAGTTCAAGCTCCTGATAATTATGAAACCCAATATCCCATATATACATTTCATAATTATCAACTCTAACACTACTCAACTAAAAGCTTAGAGCTGCATTCTTGAACTATATAGAATTACAAAGCCCATATAGCTAAGTCTTCATGACATATCATAATGTATCATATCCCCATAGGATTATCCATTATCAGCTTAAGGATAAATTTTGTCTTACTTTCCTGATTATTTTTATCTTACATTCCATTATCTTACTATCGAAAAACTTACCATCTAATGATAGTATACCATTTGGTTACACCTATGTATTCAAATGGTTGAGCGCTCTAGTTTTTCAATTACAGCATAACGCATATATGAGAATTTCAACTACTCCTAAAGAGGAGCTATGGATTCCACATCTATGAATCACAGGTCTACACTATCAAAAGTCATGCTTCCAATATACTGGCACGTGTACTACTATTAAAATATAGATGTCACCCTTTGGTATATCAAAAGACACATGTCAAAACAACAGGCCCACTATTCATCTCAGGATTAAGATACAATACATATGATTGTCTAAAGTGAATTGATTTGGTAAGACAGAATCATTAATCCAAATTAATTCACTTTATGTCTTGATCCAACACATCGTTGCCTATGACAATGTGCCAATGTTTCTATTCATGGAGTCCACCTTCGATGGCTAAGACAAACCATCTCTAGTTAGGGATATAGACAACATAACAATCTTTGCATGAATAAAGTATCCAACTTTATTCCCTAGATTGTAAATCTTGTGATTTAGACCATCACCTTAAGAATCGTGTCTTCTGCATAATCTGTCCATCATATGCCCAATTCTTAGAGGTTTAAATCGATAGTCTTAAACTTTTATTTGGTTATCATACATCCAACAAATATGAATGTAAAGAGGACAAAAATTTAGTATATGAATAATAAATAAACTCTTTATTGATAATAATGTCTCCAAAACATATTACATTTTTTACTTTTTAGGACATATATGTCTAACAATAATTAAATAATATTTTAATCAACCATAAATATAACCATGACAACATAAATATATAGAAACCCTAAAGTGCGAACTCTCTAAAAAATTAAATTCAATCATAGAAGAGATTAAGATCACATGATTTATACATATAGCATGATCACAAACTCATAAATTTATGTAAAAACCTTGCCTTTGATACCAATTGTTGGAAAAATAGTGCACAGCAGAAATTTAAAAATTTTTATACTAGTGTATTTTTCAAAACACAAGTTTGACACACTATATGCATAAATTAACTAAATATTACTAACCTTACTTACTAAAAACCTCCTGCACTTGATGAAGAGAAGAACGTTCTAGAAGAGCCTCAACCAATTGGTCTTTTTTGTTATTCTCTTATCCACGATCAGAGTGCATGTAGGCGCACAACGTATAGCTTTTCTCTGGTGACTCTCCTTCCAACCAATTGAGAAATACCCAGAACTACCATTCGTGATTATAAACAATAGCTCTTCAAGAGAGTTTTAGAGGCTTACAGACTAGAGTGCTCACTCTTGATCTCTCAATTGATTTAAATAACTTATAAGTTTCACTTTCTATCTATAGAGGTTAGATCTAGGGGTTAGTCTTTATCGAATAAGGCCTTAAAAATTTGAATCTGGATCAATATCTAATAAAATCGTGTAAAAACACATGATCAGATTATTGTTCGGTCGGTAGACCAAACTAGAAAATTGGCTTGCCAAACTTACTCTATCGACAGGCCAAACCTAAAAATTGGCCTGTCGAACGTACGATAAATGATTCCTGTAAATCTTTTATTTTTCACCCAAGATTCTTCGGGTAAAGCCTTAGTTTTAATTCAAATAACCCAATAGAAAAGCCATCTGATTAAAAAAACCATATCTTGATAATCTTTAGGAAAATAATATTCCCAAAAATTCAACAAGTTTTTCTTGAATTAAGTTTTTACAAAATTAATTTAACCGATAATCAGACATGAATTATCTGATCCTATTAAATTTCAACCAATTTGATAATTTAACATAGGCCACCAATTTATTGAAAAGCATGAGGTATCGTTACAGGATTTATTATGAGCTAGCAAAGGGGACCTGATAGACCAATATAGTTCAAGCTCCTAATAATTATGAAACCCAATATCCCAAATATACATTTCATAATTATCAACAAGAATGTTACTTCATTAAAAGCTTAGAGCTGCACTCTCGAACTATATAGAATTACGAAGCCCAAATAGCTAAGTCTCTATGACATATCATAATGTATCGTATCCTTATAGGATATCCATAATCGGCTTAAAGATAAATTCTGCTTTACCTTTTCAATTATTTTTCTCTTACGTTCCATTATCTTACTATCGAAAAACTTATCATCCAAAGATAGTATACCATTCGTTTACACCTATGCATCTAAATGGTTGAGCGCTCCAGTCTTCCAATTGCAGCATAACGCATATAAGAGGTTATCATCATCTACTAAAGAGGAGCTATAGATTTCATATCTATGAATAACAAGTCTACGCTATCAAGAGTCATGTCTTCAACGTACTAGTATGTGTACCAACATAAATTATAGATGTCACCTTTTGGTATATCAAAAGACATAAGTTAAGACAACAGACCCACTCTTCATCTCAGGATTAAGATACAACACATATGATTGTCTAAAGTGAATTGATTTGCTGAGATAAAATTATTAATCTAAATCAATTACACTTTATGTCCTGATTCAATACATCGTCACCTATGACAAAGTACTAATGTTTTTATTCGCAGAGTCCACCTCTGTGGCCAAGATAAACCGTTTCCCGTTAGAGATATAGACAACACAACAATCTTTGCATGAATAAAGCGCCTAACTTTATTTCCTCGATTGTAGATCTTATGATTTAGACCGTCACCTTTAGAATCATGTCTTCTGGATAATCTGTCCATCATATACCTGATTCTAAATGTTTAAATCGATAGTCTCAGACTTTTGTTTGCTTATCATACATTCAACAAATATGAACATAAAGAGGTATATGAATAATAAATAAATTCTTTATTAATAAAAATGTCTTAAAAAACATATTATATTTTTACTCCTTAAAGTATACATTTCTAACATTTGATAACAAATAATATTGCAAAACAAATGATTTTACCATTAAAAATGTGCACTTTTACATGTTCATCAATGGACAATGTGTGCAAAAACATGAGTGGATCCTATCATAGGCCACTTTCTTGATGTCCCGACCAAGTTATGGGAAATCACAAGGTACAATTCTTTGCATCGTACTTCAATACAATTGCCTACTACTCAACAAAGTCAAAGTATTTGTACAATGCAGCGAAGACTCAGCTGGCAAACTTAACTGATAAGTTTGAAGTTAACATAAGCAGAAGAAGGAAATTTGCTATATACAAAGGACATGGACACAACAAGGGAATATGCAACCTTCAACGTAATAGAAGAACAAACACTTCTTCATGTTCTAACTAAAGCCTGAGTTCCATGCAACATGATCAATTTCCTCACTTCAGCTAAAAATGTCGGCATTAACACGCTCATGCTTGATGCCTCTGCCTCTAAATACACACTGATGTATGATAGTGGACATAATTAATGAACTAATCAATTCGTCCCCCTTTGGATGTCAACATGGGGACGCATGATGAGAGCTCTTGCTGGGATGATGAGTTCTTATTTTAACTCGTATAATAGGTTTATGCCATAACTGTGAACCTTTGATGCAAGGTTATGTGTAATTGTCACTTACTTTTCTAGCCACCGTGTCATTTGTTTCGCTTTTAATAGTCAAACTTGTATTAATGCTACTTATTTGAAATATGGACCTATCATTTATCATACCTTCGTGTTCACTGAATGTTTCAATTATGATTATTTTCATTCTCATTATATTCATGACAATCCAATCGCTTGTCAATAGTTCCATTTTTCTTGCATTTCACCAAAATTGTTCAACAGTAACAAAATTAAATTTTATTTCTCTATTCGTTGGTGCTTTTGACTAAAGTAACAATGTTTTTTTCATCACTATTGTTGCAAGTGTCACATACCCATAGACAAACTTAGATATAGAAATACTAATCTAACAATATTAGGTTACCTATTTGGCTTATTAGATATAAATTAACTTGGTTCTGATTTGTATGATACACGTTTGCGTGTGTGTGTGCATTTTTTTTCCCTTTTCCAATTCCTCATTCTATACTCTTCCCTTACTTTTACAAGCAAAACAATAATCTAAATCAATTACACTAGTAGTAAAGAACAAAATATGCATTCTGCAATTTTCCTTTTATGTTTTCAACTGCTAAACTACTTTTACGAAATGCTAAAACTCTCGTTAATTTTAGAATTTATAGTTCAAAATGTGAATGTTACTCTTCTTCTTCTTTAAAAGTTTCGATAAACTTCAATACCCTAATCCTACACTGTTTCTACAATTTTTTGCCAAACAAGTTATAACTCAGATAGTTACTTCCCTTCACAGTAACATTACTGCTTCTTCTTAAAGTGATGCTACCATGTCGTTTTTCTTCTTATCCCCCATTATTTTTCATTCCAACAAATTACGCATATCATTGTACAATGATAATAAATTCCCCTGTCTAGATTATCTCACAATTAAAAAAAAAAAAATCATTTACAACACTTGCAGTCGGTTTCTCTTTGTTGGAGGCCTAGTTTAACATCCAACTTTCTGATAAAATCTTGTTACAATATCTCCAAAAGATTTCCGCCCGGATTTGCTGCAGAGAGGGAAGGTTTCCTGGAGTGACATGGCACATAAGTTTTAGTACTTTTACTGTATTGAAGCAAACGCCTAAATATATATATATATATTTGGTTATGGGTGTTATTCCATTCTCTTTTTGTTTTTGTGAAATCTTATGATCCATTCAAACAAAAATTCATATAATAGCTTATATGCTATTATCATTGTAACGTTGTTGCACGTATTTAAGAATAGAAGTGTGCCCTACGGCTTTCTTCAATTAAATCATGCACATTAAAACGTGAAATAATACAAAACTCTTTTTGAACAAATAAAAATTTAACAGCTGTCCATTTTTTAACAGTTTTAATCACATGGTCATGTGATTTCTTAATAAAAGAAAATATCATAAATTTAAACAAAATAAACTTTAACATTAAAAATGTTCGCTTTAATCCTAGGTTTTGTGTCCTCTCTTGTTTGCAACCCATACATTGTCATTGCCCTTTTACATTGCCTTTACCAACTAATCATGCGATCTATATGTTTAGAGAATTAAAGCCTCAATGATATAATTACCAGAGTTACATCTTAATTTAGGGGAAAGATATTTGTTATTTTGAGTTGTTGAGGACAAAATGAGACAACCATGCTATTTTTTTTATGAAAAAAAATTTGAAATTAACCTTTAAAGTATTGATAAATTTGTGACATTAACAACAATTGTTTAGGAGAACTGCGGTATCGATGCTTGTTTCTGGACATGATTTTCTGACCGTTATCTGGAAAAAAAAAAGGAAAATAGGCCTCTTTTCCCATCTGAAAAGTTAGGATGTTACGCAAAGTTTTAAAATGCCCAATTTAGGCTTAATAAACCTCTTGCTTTAGTTTAAAAATATGTAGGCTGTAGATGTAATAGAACTTTGTTGGCAACCATAACTCATGATTGTAATGAGTTTATGGGCGGGATCATTTGTGTTATACAAGAAGCTTAATTAAATAAGGTATTAATCCATCAATGGCATTAATGTTAGAGATTGCGAAGACTGGATGACCTCAGGTTATATGCTTCGATGTTATTGAGTGTAGAATTTAAAACCTTAATTCAGTAGTCTGGCACAATGTTTGGTAAGACTTGAGAGCGAGTCAAAATAAGATGATGAAAAAAAAAAAAAAAAAAAAGTTAAGCGGTAGAAAATTAGAATGGGAAAAAGTATATTACAATGTGTGCATGTTTATTTGTTATTTAGTAGGACGGAGAGAAAAAATGAGTTCTTAAATAATTACTATTTTTTTTATCTATGCATTTGTGTAATGTATCGTTTTAAGATGAAGAGCTAAAGTAATTAAATATTGGGGTAATCTTGCTATTTTAAAATTGCTGTTCGAAGGATTAACGGAACTATATTTCAACCCCATTTTTTCATTGAGGTACTTACATATATATATATATATATATATATATATTAAAAATTTGATCTTTTTATTAGAGTCACACCCTTAAATCGAAGAGGGCTTCGTTTTCACTTATTCACGTTACCAGTGCCCGGTACATCCATAGGTGAATTTTCATTAAGGGACCTTATCTAAGAAATTTGATCGTTGAAGAAGCAGAAATAAAACTCTTATTGTGATGTAAATGGGAGAGTGAATTTTAAAGAAGACGGGTTATTGTGGTGTCAATGAGAAAGTGTTTTAGGAAAACCAAGAATAATAATAACAATAGTAATAATAAATTTTATTTTTGTCCTCGAAATTTTGGTTAGTTTGTCACATTGTCCCTTGAACTTTGAAAACTAGCATGCATACCCCTTGAACTTTAAAACGTTAGCAAAATTGTCCCTTTTATGATTTTCTATCTATAAAGTTTTATTTCTATGCCTTGAATATTAGTAACTATGTCATCTTACCCCCTAAACTTCAAAAACTTGTACTTTTATCCCTTAACTATTTTTTTTTTCATTTTCTAGCTAAGAATTTTTCACACAAGTCAAAACTTAAATTTCTCACTTAATTAAATAGTAGTTTTTTTGTATTGTTTAACGCTCATTTTTGTTAAAACTATTTTAGATAGGCATATCCATATATACACATATTTGAAATGGACATATACATATATATATATACATATTGTATATACATATATATTTTGCTTTGCAATTTTTAATTTTTTGTGTGTAATTAATTTTTCTATTCTTGCATTTATTTTTTCTTGATGTAGTTCGATAAAGAATATGAAAATACATCTTTTATTAAAGCATGTTATATTTATAAGTTTTTTGAAGTATCGACGATATTCTTATACTGTCCACCTAATACCTAAAAACCAAGTGGGGATTATAAGAGGAGAATGGTAAATGTAATAAATTTTGTGTTTTTTTTTAGATCTTCTTTTTATTTCTTAACATTTTTAATTTTGTTTCAAAAATTCTGTGTTTTAAAAGAGGGAGAAAAAAAGAGACAATAATAAGAGGAGGAAGATGAGTATTAGGAAATCTATTTTGCCTTTTAACAAGCATTTAATTTAAAAATCATGTGACTTTTTTAACAATTAGACGTACTTTTTTATGCCCAAATTTGTTATAGTATATAATAGGCTATATATATACACATATATTTATATATATAATTTTCCACTTGTTTTTGTACAATTTATTTTTTATTTTTATTTTATTTTTATGCCAGATTGATGTCATTTTTTTCGCTCATAATACATTTTTTTTAACCAATTGTAATGCACTTTTTTGTTTGGTAATTAAATTGTATGATATTTTTGTTAAAGTATTTGATCGTTTTTAGCCACAATAGTCTTCTACTTTTTCACCCAATACCTAAAACCTAGAAAAATACACACACACACACAGACTCTAGCAAGAGGAGAATGAATGCCAAAAATCTAATGAATTGTCTGCTTACTATAAACTATTGGCCCTCACTTTCTTACACATTAATTAATAAGCACAAAAATAATTAAAAAAAAGACAAATCTTCCAAAAAAAGACAAAATAAAAAAAAGGTGGGTTAGGATTGTTGACTTGGCTCCTAATTCATAACTCTTGGACGAGTAATTTGAGTTTTGACCTATGTGAAAAATTGTTGACTAAAAAAGAAGAAAAAAGTTTAGGGGGTAACAATACTGGTTTTGAAATTTAGCGGATAAGATGACATATGTACCAAAGTTCGAGGGGCAAAAGTAAAACTTTATAGACAGAATGCCAAGAGACATTTTTGCTAACATTTTAAAGTTTGAGGGGTAGTTTTGCTAACATTTCAAAGTTCAAGGGGTGTGCATGCCAGTTTTCAAAGTTCGGGGGAAAGGTAACAAACTAACCAAAATTTGGGGGTAAAAATCACTACAACAAATTTGAGATTATATGACCTTCATTTAACGACCGTTTCTCAAAATCCATTGTAATAAGGTGAAAAAATGCAGTGAGTTACGCCTGCGAACACGAAATCCGTCGTGGTAAGTGCGGGAGTTACCATGACGGTTTTTTAAAAAACTGTCATGGTAGCTTATACTTACCACAATAGTTTTTTAAAAAACCATCGTGGTAGCTCACTACTAGAATCTTGAGATTATACAACCCTTATTTAACAGCATTTTTTCAAAACCCATCGTGGTAAGGAGAGGTGAAAACGTAGAGAGTATGCCTGAAAATACTAAAACCGTTGTGTTAGTGTGTGAAACCTTTCACGACAGTTTTTAGTAAAAACCATTTGTTAGGTTAATTTGGGCAGGGGATTAAAATTTTTGAATAAGGAACCTTTTACGACGGTTTTTATAAAAACCGTCGTGAAAGGTTCCGCATCTTGATGCGTGTTTAAATTTCGATGGGAGACTAAAAATTTCGAATATATAGACCTTTAATGATGGTTTTTATAAAAACCGTCATGAAAGGCCGCATCTTGACGAGTACTTAAATATGGGCGAGGGACTAAAAATTTAAAAAATGCAAACCTTTCGTGACGGTTTTTATAAAAACTGTCGTGAAAGGTTCCACATCTTGGCGCGTGCTTTAATTTGAGCGAGATACTAAAAATTTCGAATATGAGACTTTTTACGATGATTTTTTAAAAAATTGTCCGCATACTAAAAATTTCAAATATTGTACCTTTCATGATGGTTTTTATAAAAAACGTCGTGAAAGGTTCTGCATCTTAGCGCTTGCTTAAATTTGGACGGGGGACTAAAAATTTCAAATATGGGACCTTTCACAATAGTTTTTATAAAAACCGTCGTGAAAGGTTCCGCATCTTGGCGCGTGCTTAAATTTGTGCGGGGGACTAAAAATTTTGAATATGGGACCTTGTACGATGGTTTTTATAAAAACTATCGTAAAAGAACCTTTCGTGCTTAAATTTGGGCGGGGGACTAAAAATTTTGAATATGGGACTTTTCACGACAGTTTTTATAAAAGCCGTTATGAAAGGTTCCGCGCGTGCTTAAATTTAGGCAGAGGACTAAAAATTTTGAATATGGGACCTTTTACGATGGTTTTTATAAAAATCATCGTGAAAGGTTCCGCATCTTGGCGAGTGCTTAAATTTGGACGAGGGACTAAAAATTTTAAATATGGGATCTTTCACTACAGTTTTTATAAAAATTGTGGTGAAAGGTTCCGCTTTACATTTCACAACGATTTTTATAAAAAACCTTTGTGAAAGGTTCATATTTCATGATGGTTTTTATCAAAACTGTCATGAAAGGTTCCGCGTGCGCTTAAATTTAAACAAAGGACTAAAAATTTCAAATATGGGACCTTTCACGATGGTTTTTATAAAAACCGTCGTGAAAGGTTTTGCTTTACATTTCACGACAGTTTTTATAAAAACCGTCGTGAAGGGTTCCACATATTCAAAATTTTTAGTCCCTCGCCCAAATTTAAGCACGCACCAATGCCATGGCCTTCCCTATTTATTCAAAATTTCTCCAACTCAAACCCTCTCTAACTCTCAAACCTGCTTCTCTATCCCCTTTCTCTCTCTCTCAAACTCCTCCCTCCATGGCCCAGCTATCGATGAACCCAGCCACCCACGACATTCCACGGACTTTGACATTCTCCTGTCACTCTCTCTACGACCCCACCATCATTCGACCCAACCCTTAACAAACTTGGCACCGTTAGCAAACTTGGCACCGTTTGTTGCCGTTTGTCCTCGTCCTTTGACATTCCACCAACTCCGTCGTCGTTTGACTCCTCCCTTGACGTTCTTCTGACTCCACCACTGTTGGTAAATTTCAAACCATTAGTTTTAGTTTTAGTGTTATAGTTAGTTCTAAACTTAGTATTATTTGGTTATTTTACTGTTACTTAGGTTTAGTTTTAGTTTTAATATTACTTAAATTACTTTGTTATTTGCCATTTAGTATGTGTTGCTTATATTTGGTGTTTGAAAGAACTTTGAACAACATTTAGCATTTTGGCATGAGAATAGGTTACTTTTTATGTATTTGTGATGCTTAAGTATTATTGTGATGCCCACCACATATTTGATAAAAAGCTTCTATGATTATGTGTTTGTGTTTTAGTTAATCAATTTTATTTTCAATATTTTTGTTAATTTTATTTATTTTTGTTATTGTTTCTTTACCTCACACATAAAGACATGGACTTAGACACCAAGAATCCATCAACTCTCATGCAAGCATAAAAAGAGTATATGACTTTACAATGTAAATATATATATATATATATGATTTTGTAAAAATTTTATAGTTTAATGTAATTTTGTGATTATAAAGTCAGGGCATTGTATTAATGGTGAAAATATGGGACTATTCATATAATAGAAAACCAAAAATTTTGGTTTTTTTTTTTTAGCTTCAGACCAACTTTTTCACAACGGTTTTTATAAAAACCATCGTGAAACAAAGCCTTACACACAGTTTATATGAAAAAACCATTGTGTAAGGCATAGCATATACGATGGTTTTCATAAAAACCATCGTGTAAGCTTAGCCTTACACGACAGTTTTTATAAAACCCTTCGTGTAAGCTCAAGCTTACACAAGAGCTTACAGGACGGTTTTTATGAAAACCGTCATGTAAGCTTAGCGTTTCACGACGGTTTTTGATGAAAATTGTCGTGGTAGTCTCGTCCTATGATATTAAAACCCTGTCAAAATAAGGATTCCATGACAGTAAAAAAAACCATCGTGAAAAGTTTTGTTGGTACTACGACGGATGATTACATGATAGTTTTTTAACTGTCGTGAAAACATACCACGACGGTTTAAAACCATCATGTAATCTATAGTTTCTACTAGTGAATAAAATTTATTCTAGTCATAATTGTAGAGTCCAGATCTCTTATCCCTATTTTTTTTGTCCCTTTGGCTATTTATTTGACAAAGTATTCAAACTTAATAACCTAAACAAATAAATAAGACCAAAATATTAAAAGTAATTATAAAATTTAGAGTTAAATTCATCAAAAGTTGTTGAAATTTCTTCTCTTTTTAAAATTAGTCCATGTACTTAAGAGAATCCTAACTTAACCCTTGAACTTTTTTTTTTGTCTTAAATTTTGTCCCTCAATCACCCTTAACCTACATACTCTATTTCACTTTTCCCCCCAATCTTTTAAAACCGCTTAGAATACCCCCAAACTATTAAAAACGAGTTACTTTGCTCCATTTGTTCAATTCTATCTATGTTAATTAAATATTAAAAAATTATATATTTTTTGAAAGTTAAAAAATTACAGTAGAATTATATTTAAATATGTACAAAAATATCTAAATATTAAAAAAAATTATTTTAATTTTTTTTTATAATTTTTTACTCGCTCTTTTCCTCATCTCTCACTCACTTTTACTTTCTCTCTCTATAGTATACAGATTTCATGTTCTTCACTAAAGAATTTAAGTCGCTTGATAGACTTTTCCAATAAGGGTAGCAAGCCCATCTTTAAACTAAAATATCAACGCCATTAACTTTTAAGATAGAACAATTTAAGAAACTTAGCAACTGTTTTTTTTTTTTTTTTTGTCAACAGCTCATAGATAATAGGAATCATAGATAACTCAAACGAAGAAACTAGAAACACAAATTCACACCAAATAAAAACCACTTCTATGATTAATTAACAAAACATAATATAACTCAAAGAAAGAAATTAAAATCCCCATTCGCCCACTAGCACACCTTTATCATTCCCACTGCACTGACACCAACCCACCCTTTGTCACCCACCCCTGTTCGCTCTCCACCAGCCCACTACAGCCACCCCACCTTCATCACATCCCCCAGCCCACACGGTCGCTCTATGCCACCCTATTGCTAGCCTGATTGAGAGGGAGAACAAAGATAGATAAAGAAGATGAAATAGAATAAGGAGAGAGATCTTTAGGAAGGAAGAAGGAAAAAACAGGAAAAAATTATAATTATAATTAAAATAAAATAATTATTTTTATATATTTAATCATAATTTTAATATATATTTTTTTATATTTTTATTACATGCCATGTCATCAATTCTATTACCGATATAAATGGAATTGGACAAACGGTGTAAAGTGACTAGTTTTTTTTTTTTTTGTTTTTTTTATGATTGGGGGTGATTTAGGTGATTTTACAAAATTATAGGACAAAGTGAAATGCGGTACATAGGTTAGGGAACTTATGAAAATAATTCTAACTTTTCCATCTAAAATTTAACATAATATAACTGAGGGACTAAATGTGGGACAAAGACAAAATTCAAGGGTTAAGTTAAAACATTTTTTAATATGTGCACTTATTTTAGAATGAGAAAAAAAATTCAGGACCTTTGATGAATTTAACTTTAAAATTATTTAAGTGTCAAAAGTTAATTGATGAAACAGTGAAAAGAGAAAAAAAAAAAAAAAAGACAACACATCATGATTCAAGAGGTGAGAGAGAGATTTTTATAATTGAAAGAGAGAATTGTTTTTTAACTTTATACTATTCGTTGTTTTTTTTTTTTTTTTGGTTACAGTTTTTTTTCCTTCTACTTTTTAAGTTATCCTCTTTACTCATTAAATCATTAAATTATGGGGTGCCTTTATATTACCAATGGTGTAAATATTATCTATCAAGGATTGAATAAGATGTTTCTATAAATGTCACTATCGTTTTTTTTCTTTTATTAATTTTTTCTTATTAATTTTTTTTTTACCAAACAGCTCACTGTTCTATTTTTTCTCCCAATATTCCTTCACCTTTTTTTAGGAGCCTTCACCCCTTTATTATTATTATTATTTATAATAATAACATTATTATTATTATTATTATTTCTTTTCACCTTTCACCTTTACCCAGTGGAGTGTAAGCTATGCTTTTCCAAAGACGAAATTAAAAATTTGGGTTTAAGGAGACTTGAATTAAGTCAAAATTTAAAACTAAATTAAGAATGTAATAAACATTAAAAGATCTCATAATTGTTCTACTTCTTTTACTATTTCTTGCTTTATTTTGTTTTTCTATTATTTGTACATACACTTTTCTTTGATGCCCAAGCATATAACTTAGGTAGAATTTGTATGCTAATTTTTGTTTGTATGAGTTCTATGATGAATACAAGTATAAAAAAAAAAAAAAAAACACACACACATATATTCCTTAACCACATATGAAAGAGGTTAATGCTTCTCTCCTACCTAACACGTGGTCAAGGAAATGTTTGCCCGTGTCTAGTATTTTATTTTATTTTTTTGCTTTGTTTTGTAACACCCAAATCCCCACACCACCCCCCCC
>CAMOHE010024954.1:31796-69247 GCA_946598075.1 Artocarpus hirsutus
CCCCCCCCCCCCCCCCCCCCCCCCCCCCCCCCCCCCCCCCTTTTTTTTGATTTTATTTTTTTATTTTTCTTTTTTTAACTTCTCCATCCATTTTCATTGGTGACTCCCTTTTTTTCCACTTTTTTCATATTTATTTTTTAGTCTTTTTTTTACATTTTTATTTTTATTTTTAGTTTATTTTTTTTCTTCTAACTTTTCTGCTTTTTTTGTTACTTTCCCCTTAACAATATATATTCAAAGTCACTTTATTGGTTTTTAAAAAATATATATCATAAAAATATTTTTAAACTTTTTCTCGATGCCTACTATTTTACTTCCTCAAAAATACTATTTTATCAAGTGTGATTTCTGAATTTCAATCGTATTCCTTTTTATTTAAGCTTTCTTTCCTTTACCGTTTCGGTTTTAAGATGTTTCCCTATTTACATATGTTCTTTTTCATTAGTGATACTTCTAATTACTATTTGCCTCATAAATATCATTCTCTCTAATTTATTTATAAATATTTTCTTCCACTTATATCCCATTAATTCATATATTTTTTGAGTGCCTTTCCCAATTTGGATTTTTCTCATAGTATATCTAATTAACTTTTTATATGATTTTGGTGATAAGTTTGCTAATTATTTTCTCTTTGAATTTTTTTTTTTATAAGTGTACACATATTAACTGTTAGATTAGGTACCCTAAGGATTAAATAATATAGTTTTTGGAGATATTTAATCAATAAAGTGTTTATTATTTATTTTTATATATCAAATTTTATTCTTTTTATATTCATTTTTGTTGAATATATGACAAGCAAACAAGAGTTTAAGACTGTCGGTCTAAACCTTTAAGAGCGTGCATATGATGGGTTGATTATATAGAAGACATGAATCCTAAAAGTGATAGTCTAAATAATAAGGTCTGCAATCAAGGGAATAAAGTTGAGTGCTTTATTTATGTTAGGATTGCTATGTTGTCTATATCCCTAATGAGAGATGACTTGTCTTGGTCATAAGAGTTGGACTTTGCGAGTAGAAACATTGGTGTATTGTCATAGGTAACGACATATTAGATTGAGAAAAAAGTTAAATTGATTTGATTAATAATTTCATTTGTTTAAATCAAATCGCTTTAGGCGATCATATGTATTGCATCTAAATCCTAAAATGAATCAATGGGCTCGTATTCTTAACGTGTGTCTTTTAATGTACCAAAGGGAGACATTCTCAATTAGATGATGGCACGTATATTGGTATATTGGAGACATGACTCTTGATTGACATTGACTTGTTATTCATAGATATAGAATCCAAAACTCTTTTTGTGGAGTTATTGATATTCTCTTATAGGCATTATTCTGTAATTGGAAGGCTCATGCATTCAATCATCTGGATACATAGGTGTAACTAAATAGTATACTGTTTATGAATAGTAAGTTTGTAATGGTGAGATAATGAAACATAAGATAAAAATAATTGGGAATGTAAAACCGAATTTATCCTTAAGCCTATTATGATTATCTTATAGGGATGTCACACATTATGATATGTCATGGATGATTAGTTTATTGAAGTTTCGTAATTTTATATAGTTTAAAAGTGTAGCTCTAAGCTTTTAGTAGAATAGCGTTACAGTTGATAATTATATAATATACATATCTAGTATATGTTATTTTATAATTATAGGAGCTTGATTTATATATGTCCATCAAGTCCCATTTGCTAGCTCCTAATAATTCTTGTAGCGAAAAGACATATTTTTTCTACATATTGGTAACTTATGTTATATTATTAGATTGGTTAAAATTTGAGTTAATTGGACTTAATAATTCATGTTGATTTATTAGTTGAATTAATTCAAAATAAACCTGTTAAATTTTTTGGACATATTTTATTTGTATGGATTTATCTATATATGACTATTTTAAATAGATAATTTCTCTATTGGGTTATTTGAATTAAAATTAAGGCTTTATAAAAGATACCCTGGTCAAATAAGATAGGATTTATCTATTCGGTTTAAATCTGGTAAATCAAATAAGTCTGAGGAGTTCAAATCCAAGTTTAGCTACTAGGCCACGACGCCACAATCGACCACGTTACAAAGGCATGGTCGACTGTCTGGATAATCAGCAAAATGCATTTCATGCATTTTTACTCAGAAGCTAATTCAAACTTGAATTTTGAAGCCTAATCTAATAAGGACTAACCCTGAATCTGACCACTATTTAAGGGAACTATTTTTCATTGTTTTCTAGATCACTTGAGAAGTATAGAGAAAGTATTCTAGTGAAAGAAACTCTGAAACTCCCAGAAGGTTATTGTTCAACATCCTAAACCTTAGTTCTAGATTTTCTCATGAGGTTGGAAGGAGAGGTCAATGGAGGAAAAGTTGTATGACGTATGACCACCTGCATTCCAATCATGGAAAGAGAATGACAAGGAAGACTAGTTAGTTGAGGCTCTAGAAAGATTTCTCTAGTTGTAGTTTCTATAGTTTTTGGTCTACTAAAGAGACATGTAAGTTCTTTTATCAATTTATGTACTTTGCATGTTAAACTTGTTATTTGGAAATATTCTTTGATTTAAAATTTTAAAATTCCACTACATCCATGTTTTCCAACATTAACACTTTCTCTTACTCTCATAAACATTCAACCAAAACTATTTTTGATTCAAACGTGCTTTTAGTTTCATTTGTTTTTTTTAAAATTTTATGTTTCTTATGAACATTAGTGAACTTTTTCCTCCTAATCTACTCTTATTAAAAAAGTTTTTCTCTAATAAATGATTACCCAAATTTTTTTAGTCAAATTTCCTAACATAAATATTTTCCCCTAGTTGCACTTCTCAAATAGTTTCTTCTTAGATTTGTTCTTGCCTAAACATTTTTGTCTTGCAAACTTCTCAAATACTTTTTTCTCCCCATTTACTGTCTAATTATTATTATTATTTTTCTTTATTTATTAAACTTTTTCCCACTAAACTAAACTATTAGAAGAATAATAAATGAGTAAAAATAAATTTCAAAAGAAATTTTAAACATTTGTATAAAAAATATAAAAAAAATCTTACATAAAGTGTGTGCTTATAACTAGTATGTATAAAAGTCAATATGGTAAAATTTAAGAGCGTAAATAAATCCTTTCATAACTTTTATTTTACACAAAACTTAAAATAAGAAATTTTTAGGAGACAAATTAATAAATAGATTAAATACATTGAAATTTCTTGTGTTTTGTCAAAGTGATGGAGATACCTTTTTAACCAAAACTAATTATATTGACATTCCTTAGATTTAAATCTATAAATTTTTGATGTAAAATTATAAAAATGTCCTTTTAGTTTCAACCATTGACTTAAGAATACCAAATCACAATCCCTTATTAATCTTGTAAAAGGTCCAAATAAGGGGGAAAAAAGCCCTCACACCCAACCCTACCCTCGCCTGGGTCCCACTCTACCTTACCCCCTCTGGCGACTAGCCCCCAACCACTAGGGTGACCTCCCTTGATATCCCCACCACTAGGCCTCGCGACATTGATGGATTGAACATAATCAACAACTAGGCCCAACTTTACTCATCCAGCCACTCGGTCACACCCCCTCTTCCGTCACGCCTTGTCATTCCTTCTAGACAGTGACAAGACATACCATAGGAAAGAAGCGAAGTGTGGAGCCACATTCCGGATGACCCTGCTGTGTGCTGAATGGAGTGAAGGGTTCTTTCTCAGGTGAATGGCCTTTTAAGAAGCACATGCTAGATACTTTTGAGCTGTGCGTAATGTCGTGAATTACTAATTGGACCAATTTGCGAATCGAGCGTGCTCCCCTTACATGCAATGATGTGGTGGTGAACCTTGTATTCTAATTTGGTGCTTTTTGAACTGTGCAGGAAGGTTTCACATCACACGGCTCACCAAAGGGAGAGGGATGATAGAGAGGGAGTTTTTCTTAATATTATCTTTGTTTTAATCTTTCAAATTATATCTGTTTTTTATTTTTCTCAAAACTATATTTTTATAATTTTGTTTATTTTTTTAATATTTTATGAAAGAATAGAATACTAAGATGTTAATTAACTAATTAGTAAGACGTAGATAGTCTTAAAATACCATAAATTATTAATTTATAAGGAAAAAAATAAATTTTAGTTTCTAGAAAATTTGAAAAAACAATCAAATTCTTTGTATGAGAGTGAAGAGTATAGTTAAAAGTGTATACATATTGGTATTATTTTTTTATATAAACTAAGAGTAAAAACATCATTTCAAACCCCACATACAACTATTTTTTTTTTTTTTTTTTTATGTATTGATGTGCATTTTTGGCATTTTAATAAAATTTAACAATTAAAGATTAGTCAATTTTGACGGTCAACTATTGTAAGAATATTTTTGTGATTTTTTTGAAAAATTGAGGGCATTGATGGTATCAGTTTTGTCAAGGATATGTCTTGTTATTTTGGCAAAAACATAGGGTATCAATGTAATTTATCCTTAATTTTAAGATTACAATTAATTTGCAAATAGAATATTTTAAAATGTTTTGCATAAAATTTTAAATAAAAAATTGATGGGACAAAAATTAAAAAAAGGGTTATGTCAATGCATTTTGAGATCATCATTTCTATACACCTTGCATTTCAAACTTCAACATTATTATGTCTTCATATTTTAAATTCATGTTAAATTCTTACCTTCATATTATAGACTTTTAGCTTAGCACACTAAATAATTAATTTTAATTATTTAAGTGCACTATCATAATATTACATTTGTTACATGTTTTATAAATAAAGCACATAAAGTTGTACATTAATAATATTATTTATTTCTAAGGTATACATGTTAATAAATTCTACACTTGTACTTTCTCAAGTCTTTAATTATTAATACTTACTAATTTTTGGATTTTTTGGGTCATTACAAACGGAGTAGACGAGGGGTTTTGCATTGAAGTTGCACATGCGTTCCAACAGTTGTCTAGAAAAGTACCATGTGTTCTTCAGAGGAAGCTTTCAAGTAAGAAATAAATAAACGAATAGCATTGAAACCTAAATGTACTGGGGTTTTGTAAATGTAATAAAAACAAAAGGAAGAGACAGAGGAAGATGATGAAGCACAAGGGAGCTACAGATGATAAGTGTCTGATTAGACAGGTCGTTGGAGAGAGCTGTTGCCAGCGACAGACACGTACAAATTTACGACTACAAGGCATGAAGACATTTACGTCATACCTAGCGATGGAAACTCAATAATGCAGAAGTCTATGTTTTCTTCTACAATTCTCCTCTAAATAAAATTGTTTCAGTAATTCAAAATAAATCTATTTCTGCATTAAAGCCTATGAGATAATGCCTGCAATTCTATCATATAGTCCAAACCGAAAATACTTGCTACTTTTTGGTATCCTAGGAACCCTGCTGCAAGACTCCACCCTGATTTGATGGTTGCATTAGCTGTAACTGTTGTTGCAGTGGGAAGAATGCCTGACGAGACGACTGAAAGCTTGTCTGAAGAGCTTGCTTCTGTTGCGATAGCATCTGAGCTAATTGAGAAGGTGATTGCTGAAGAAGCTGGAGTTGTTGCTGCTGCTAGACAGGAGCAGCAGGAAGGGGTTGTTAGTTGATGTTTGGAGGGGATTGAAGTGTCGTGGCATAGGCTATGCTATTCTGGACCTGAGGCTGAGAAATGGGTAGTTGTCCGTTAGAAACAAGTAAATGCTGTGACGGCAGTGATTGGCTAATGGCTGTTTGACCCGAAGAATACGGAAGCTGTGCCTGGCCGAGCTGCTGTAGAGATGCAAGAGCAGGGGGTTGTGCCTGTGAATAAGATGCCGGAGTTTTGAGGATGCAATTGAAGGGAAGGTGGTACCTGTTGAGGTGATTGAACAGGCTTCTGTAATGGAGATAATTTTTGACCAACTGGAGCTATTTGCGGCATGGGCTGGTTAAAACTCTATAATAGATCCATAATGAGACTATTTATTTGTATAGCACAAAAGATAAAAGAAGAGAAAGCATCAAGAACACCATAGAAAACCTGTTGCAATGTTGAAGATAATGACACCGCAAGTAGGGGACTGTCTGCAGGACCGCCATGGCCACCCTACAAATTTTAAAGCAAGATAAGCGAACATGACTTTGCTATAAAACTCCTAGCAACTTTTGTGTGTGTGTGTGTGTGTATGGGTGTTTATAATACAGCAATAAATGCCCCCAGAGATTCTATCTGATTAGCTCTCTCAACAAGAAGAAAAAGCATATACTATTTTTGTTGCCAACATGAGCCAAAATGCTTACGCTAACATTCCCCAAGCAAAAACTAGTTTTGAACCAGAGAAAACAGCATTAAGTTGCATTTAGTTAGAGATTGAGAGAATTAAGTACTAGTGATCATCATATTATCCTCAACTTTAGCGTCTAAATTAAAATTAAATAAAAAAAGTCATTTCCTCTAGCATCAGTACAGTAAAGAGAACCCAAAATCTACTGGCTGAGCACCTTATGCTCTTTTTGTCCATTAGGGACAACCTTTTTTTTTCTTTCTATTTTTTCCTAATTTAATAAAATAATCCCGATAAGACCCAATAAGAGGAGAAATACTAGTAGAGAACTACATTGAAGGTGCTTTAAGATGATCTTCACCAAAAATTTAGTACATGAACATATTATAAATAGAAAGTTGTGTAAAAGACCATGCTTACCAAATTAACAAGTAACATCATGTCACACTTTGGATGAAGCTGGCCTCGAAAGCCATGAATATTAGCAGTAGCCATTGGACCCAAGTTTGGTGGACTCATTGGACGCCAAGCATTAGGAGGAATTCTAAATATTGTAAGCATGTTTAAATTCAAATCACAGTATGCTAGGACATGTCATATTGCATGCTCACTAAGTTGATTACTGAATTAATAAAGATAAACTAATTAAGAGCGTTGTACCAACCTCTCGACTTATAGAAAGGCTTAAGATTTAAGATAGAAAGATAAATTAAATTAGGTAATGGTGTTGTTAGAACCTTGCAAACTCTGAAATCCCGTTGATCGCGAGCAACCAATAGGACTGTTCAGGCTCGATAAATAATAAGACAAGTTCATAACTGAGCATAATCGGTGCATGCATTTTATTGTTATTACATGCTATTTCAAATGTTTTACGAGTTATTATTCCTAGTTGCTAAGTAAAGCTCGTTCAAGAATATTCATATGGTAGGAAAATAACCTCCTAGTAATGTTTAATAGATGGTGGTGAAATCGATGGATGATTAGAGTTGAGTCGTGAGAAATGGATACTGCGCATTTTATTTTTTGCACATAGTTTTTGATAATTATGACTCTTCTGTTAATATATATAACTATATGACTCTAGTACTGGTTATATTTTAGATAACTGTTAAACGTCTATATTATGTTACTATTTCTGCTGCAACAAAAAATAAAAATAGTTTTAAATTAAAATTTACTAGCAAAGTTAACTTTTAAAAATAAAAAATAAAAAAATATTCTACAAAATTAAGTACTCTTGGTAAATATATGTTAAATAATTAAGTAATGGCCATATAGATAGCATCGTTACATTAAAGATGGAGCCTATCCAAACTGCTGTTGAGCCTTTGTAACTAAGTTTGAAACAGAATTTGCTGTGTTTGTGAAACTTGCTGGGCGGTTGAACGTTGGTGTAGTGACTGAGACTGGTTCTGCAAAACTGTTGCCTTCTGTTGCTCATACAATGTCAACTTCTCTGGTTTCTCCCACTACAGGTTTGTTTGAGCTAAACTAATTGTCACAGACTCACATAAGCCAAGAACAACTCCCAAGAATAAATGTGCAAGTTTCTCACCTTGCCTTCGCCGGTTACGTTGTTGTAATAGTATTTGTGTCCATCTAGGGAGAAGTGTTCTGTCCAAGGGCATTTTAGCAACAGATGTGGATGAAGAAGGCACATCTGCAGATGCTACAGTGGCGAGTATGCTGGTGACGGCCTGCGCAGCAGTTCCAGCCGCTATGACCATAATATCAAATGGAATGCTCAACATGCAGTCAATGCATATTACAACACTAAGCCTCCTTTATTTAAATGAAAAGATTCTTAAGGAAAGAAAACTTCAATCTCATAAATATGTGAACTTTCTACATCAAGTGGCAGCTAAAGCATTCCCAGTGAAAAGACACTGTAGACAGACGCATACTAGTTTACAACAACAAGTTTATGTTTTCTTCTCTAAAGAAAGATCATTTTTGGAATTTCAAGCCTATGAGATAATGGCTGCAATTTCATCATACAGTATAGACCTAAAATACCTGTTGTTGTTGCTATTTGGTATCATGGGAACTTTATGATTGCATCAATCCTAACTGTTGTTGCAGTTGGGAGAACGCTTGCCGAGACGACTGAGAGATTGCCTGAAGAGCTTGCTTCTGTTGTGACAGCATCTGAGATAATTGAGAAGGTGGTCGTTGAGGATGAAGTTGTCGTTGGATAGGAGCAGCAGGTTGTAAGTTGATGTTTAGAGGGCATTGAAGTGATGTAGCAGAAGATAGGCTATGCTGGATCTGAGGCTGAGAAATGGGTAGTTGCCTGTTCGAACATATTAACTGTTGTGACGGTAGTGGTTGGCTTATGGCTGGTTGACAGGAAGAATATTGAAGTTGATCAAGCTGCTGTAAAGATGGAAGAGGGGGATGGGACTGTGAATAAGATGCCAGTGTTTGAGGATGCAGTTGAAGGAAAGGTGGTAAGTGTTGAGGTGATTGAATAGGCATATGCAATGGAGATATTTGTTGACCAACTGGAGCTAATTGCAGCGTGGACTGGCTAAAACTCCGTAATAGATCCACAAATATACCGCTAGTTTTATTTTTATAGTACAAAAGAGAAAAGAAGAGCAAGCATCAGAAAAACTGCAGGAAACCTGCTGCAATGAAGAAGTTGATGACACCGCAGTTAAGGGACATTCTGCACGACTATCATGGATGCCCTACAAAATTTTGATGCAAGAATGAGTTTGCTATAAAAACTGATAGAAACTTTCGTCAATAAAGGGTCCAAGAGATTCTATCTGATTAGCTCTCTCAATAAGAAGAAAAAGCATATCCCATTATTATTGCCAATATTAGCTAAAATGCATAGGCTAACATTTACCAATCAAAAACTACTATGAAACCAGAGAAGAAAGCATCAAAGTAACATTTAGTTAGAGTTAAAGAGAAGGAAGTACTAGTAGATCCTAATATGATCTCCAACACTTGCCTAGCAAAAAAATAAAAATAAAATAAAATAAAATAAAACAAGTCAGTTCTTTTAGCCTTAATACAAATAAAATTTACTAGTTAAGAGCGAGCACATTGTGTATGTATTTTACTAGGAAAAACTCTTTTTTCTTTTTTCTTTTTTACCTAATATAATCAGATGATCCCTTTTTGATCCAATAATGGGAGCAATATTAGTAGAAAACTACAGTAAATATTAAATTTAAAGTAACATGAGGTTCACCAAAAGTTTTATACATGAACAATTAACCTTGTAGGGGAAGAAAAAAATAATAAAGAGAGTCATGTGAAGCACCGTGCTGCTTACTAAATCAACCGGTGAAGTCATTTCACCAGATCTTGGATGCAACTCGCTTCCAAATGCTGGGCAACCCCTGAAAAAGACAAATTCCAAATTCATGGAGATGTATTGGCAACTTATAGAAGAGGTACCAAATTAGAATGCATGTCTGAAGATCAAAAAACTGGGTCCTACTCCTACCAATATATATTTGGCAATATCAACTTTCATTGAAAATAAGGATTGACAAAAATAATGCTCGGATAATACCAAAGTCTAATAACAGAAATCCTTTGTCACACTCGAACAAATAGAAAATGTTCCCAAAGCATAAGAATTTAATAGGTGTGCTAATGGAAGGAAAGGCAAAACATGGGACGAGAGAAAATAAAGGTACCTAATTCAATCTCCAAGCCTTGGCCTTTTACGCTTTGGTTGATCACATTCCTCGGAGTTGTTCATACATTGAAGAATGCTGATACCACGATCCTCTGCTTCTACCATGTATTCCACGTATTGCTGGATGCTCATCTCGAAATCATTGATCACTTCTTCTTCAATATATAACATATGGACCCCACACCTTTTCACTTGGTATTTAAAAGAACATCCATGTTCTACAGCATCTTCATTTTCTTCACAAAAGAAGACGAATGACATTTCTACTGCATCAACATAGTCATCATACTGAAGGATGTCATGATAGGTGTCAAGCCACATGAACACGTGATCTGATCTAAGCATTTCTGCTCCTTCTTGCCCATCTTCACTAAAGTCTAGTTTGTAAAAGCTCGAATGAGAACCACAGTAGTAGCTTCGACCGTCTTTTGTTTTCATATGTAATCCACAGCATATATGGACATAATCCTCATCTACTTTCTTATACCAGTAGAGCTCCTCAAATGAAAGAACAACACACGTGACAAAACTAAAGAAGTTGGAGCTATGCCAATTTGGTGGAAGCTTTATAGTTATTGTTGATGGCCCCTCGGATTGATGGCGTATCCACTTTGGAATTTTCTTTCCCGGATAGCAAGCTTTTATTGAATAGTTCTCGAGTTCCTGTAACATGAAATAGATTGCAGAGTTAAAAAAAAAAAAAAAAGAACAACCACACAAAATTTACTTCAACAATATATTAAAAGTTGTATATTTTTATACCTCTTGCTTATCTTCATCTTCTCGTTTGAGAATCGCTCCAATACCAATAATTTTACACAAGAAATCCATCACCACTGAACTCTGATCCAACCTCAGGCACTCGCAAAACAAAAATTCAATGTCTAGAGGCCAAAAATCATCCGAACTAGGCCATGTACTGCTAGTTAGTACCATCTCCATTGACGTGCATCCAATTGCGTGAAGTCTTTGTACGGACAATGGAAGTTCTGGCACAGATAGAAGGTTTTGACAATAGCTTATATCAAGATGCATAAGCTTAGATAGTTTCTTTACACTTGATGGTATACTGGTAAACATGTTACCTCTTAGATTAATATCAGACAAAGAGGATAAATCGCCAATCCAACAAGGCACTTCAAGTATACGACAGTATCCCAAATCCAGTATTTCTAAATAGTGCAAATCAAGACAACCTAATTTGCCGTGGCACTCTGGGATGCTCTCAAGATTTCTGCACCCATAGATGCTGAGATGACGAAGCCCCATTAAATTTTCAATTGGTGAGGGAAATTCTTGGATCCCTGTTCCACGTAGCCAAAGACTCTGTAAATTTTCCATAGGCTCCAAGATTTGTGGGAAATGTTTCAACTTTGGGCAATCAACGAGGTCAAGGTATGCAAGAGCTTTCAACTTAGAAATGTTGGATGGTAAACTCTCAAGCCTTTTGCAATCACGCATATGAATGAACTTGACACAATGGAGACAATCAATTAATGCGGCAGGAATCTCTCTTATTGATGTCTGTGCCAATTGTAATGTTTCTATATTCCTTGGAAGCTCCGGCAGCATTTCCAGGTTTTCACAGCACGTAACATCTAAATCAATAAGGTTTTCAAGGGACCCAATTGATGAGGGTAATTCTTTAATTCCAGTCCAGCCTAATCTTAATTTTCTGACATTCCCAGATATCTCCGGAAGAATCTTCAAATTAGTGCAGTGAGAGAGGTCAAGAGATCCTAAAAGGTTTTGAAAGTTTAGTGATGGAATCTCTACTAGACTTGTACAATGGCTAAGATTGACACTCACAAGTCTTGATGCGTGAGAGAGATCTGGGATTTTAACTAGTTGCTCGGAGTGACTAAAATCAATACGCTTCAAATTTCCAAGAGGCTGTAGCCATTAAAAAGAGATAATAGCTTAACTAATTTTTTTTACACTGTATAAAATAATAAAAAAAAAGAGAGAAAAGAAATAGTGAAATCTTTAAATTAAAATAAAACAATATAAGAATAAGAATCTATATCTATTGAGAGTTATGTGGTGGAATTATTCAAACAATGACCAAGCTAATTTATGTTTTTATGTTTTTTTTTTTAACTAGTTATGGGATTTTAACCAGTTGCTCAGAGAAATGGATATCAATATTGTTGAGACTATAACCCAAAAAAAAAAAAAAAAACAAAACAAAAACAACAACAACTTAAATATCATGTCAAATATGCTTTTTTACACCTATAGAAATCAAACAATAGGACAAGGAAAAAAAATAGAGAGATCATTTGTAACATCTCAAAATTAATTAAGTGTCATTAGTGCATAAAATGTTGGATTAATATGCCATAATGTATTTTAAAATTTGATTTGATTATTTTATAATATTTTTAAATCAATGTTATTTCTAATTATTTTAATCATTTTTAATTACTCTTAATTATTTTAATTTGTTATTTTGAATTTTGAACAAAATAATTTGTTAAATACCAAATATGCCTCTTTTTGTAAAATCATGGGTGGCACACTATATTCATACAGTGAAACCACCCTCCTTTTCTTTTATTTAATCTCTTATCTTCCCTCTCTCTTTCACTCACCCTCGTTCTCTCTCTCTCAGCACTCTCTCTCGCTTTCTCTCCCTGTCACTCACTGCCACTCTCTCCCTCCGTTCTCTCTCAAATTTTGATTCAAAAACTTCAAGCCCAGGTCTTCCTCTTACTCGATTGAAGCTAAGGAACAAGGATTCAAGCTCCAAATCTTCCTCAAAAATGTCCAATTCAAAATTTAGTTTTCAAAATTTCAATCTTTTTTTAATTTTTCTATTTTCCTTGTATTTTGAAACCTGAGCTTCTTTGAGTGTAGAAAACCTTGAATTTAAGTTATTGGAACTCAAAACATCTAGAATTTAGACTTGCTTTGATGAAAAACGAATTTAAATTAAGTTTTTCTATTTTTCTCCATTTTTCTCATTTTTAGATTTTTTTGAATTTTTTTATGTAAATCTTGTTTAAATTAGTTTAAAAGTTTCTATTATGTTTTTCTATCTTCTATGAATGTTTTGTGAGCTTGGGAATTGAGAAAATGGGTTGGAAATAAGAATTTGGGCTCGAAAAGGCTGAGACCTGAGTCTGAAAAATTTCAAAATTTTCCCAGTTCGGCAGGCCAGATTCATTCCATTGGTAGGCCAGACTCATAGCAAGTTTGGCAGGCTAGACTCAGATGGTCAGTAAGCCGAACTGTGCAGTTCGGCAGGCCAGATTCATGTTATTGGCAAGCCAAACTCATAGTAGGTTTGGCAGGCTAGACCTAGATGGTCAGCAGGCCGAAGTGTGCAGTTCGGCAGGCCAGAGAAGGGAAATCGATAGGCCAACCGAGTTCGTAAAAATTTGTTGTTTTTCACCCATTTTTCCTGTTTTAAACCCAAATTAAGATTTTAACCTTATAATATGATTTTATAGACATAAATAGCATACTAGAACACCATGCAATAGCTTAGCAACGTAGTATATCTTAAGTTAGATATTGATTAACTTAGTTTATATTTACATTGTTCGTGGTTTCGTGGAGCTAACGTATAGCAAAACAGGACTGTGGTGTTGAGTTGCGGTGCCAAGTATTGAGATAGGACTTCTACCCTTTCCATGGTAGCCAAGTTTTTAAATGATTTTTGGTCTCAAAGTGATTTATTTCAAAATATTTTCAATGAATGATTGAAAAGAGATTTTTATCAATTGTTTTCATAAACAGTTGAATGAGGTGATTTTCATAACAAACCACATGAAGAATGTAAATAAATATACTTGGTAAAATGAGATTTTAACAACTATAGAAACGCATAGATGGGCATGATGCCATACTTAAAGATCAGGTCATATAGAGTGCGATCTTGGGAGTAGGTCTCGAAACATAGTTGGGCCACTACGGTGGTAATACTTATGATTTGCCCAAGAAAAGATAATAATATCCTTTGTGGTCGAACGATAAATGATTTTTTATAAGACTAATTTTATTGAATTTATTTATCCATTTATATGTTTAATTCTATTTTCTAAACATTTCTCTTAAATGATAAATTTTATATTCAAATTATTTGTTTTCAAAACCTAGTCCTACTGAGCCTTTCATTCACATTTTTTTTTGTTTTCAAACCTTTTTCCCCCTAGGTGAAATACAGCTTAGGACCAATTCGGAGGCTATTGATCGGACAAGAGAGCAGTATAAGACTTGAATAAGTTATTTATATTAATTAATCAAGGCATGTATTATTTTAATTTTCTTTTTATCATTGGACTATGGTTGTAGACTTAATTATTGTCGATACTATGTGTGTGTATAAGTTGTGAGCCCGGTGGGACTCGACACGTATTTCCTTTATTTTATTTTATTTTTCTCTTCCATATTTATTTATTTCAGTAATCGCCTAAAATGTTTTAAATTTATCACATTTTAATAATTAATTAATTCCTTAAATTAGTAGATTTAAAACTAAAACTTAATTTAACTAACCTAATTAATCTGCCATGTTACCTCCCGGGTTTTGGAGCGTAACAGAATGGTATCAGAGCCCTAGGTTATGAACCTTGAAAATTGTGCACGCATAGGTACGATAATAAAATACCACTAATAGTCTGATTTTATTTTCAAAAGTCAGAGAATGGCTCTTAGACATTGTTCATTTGTTGCTAACATAAACCCGAGAAATGAGGAAAGTATGATGGGGCCGATACTTGCTGCTTTTTAGAAAATGGTAGTGAGGGCAAGACTGATAGATTCTGAGGCAAGTCATCAACATGTGTACTTTAAGAAGTTTTGGCATGCATCTGTTCTAACCTTCAATGAAAATGGGGACCCATAGGTGGCTGAATATTGGTTAGATTCAGTCATAAAACACCTGGATACTGTTGGCGTGCTAGCAGAGTACCATGTGGAGTTTGCTGCTTATAAATTGGAAGGGGTGCCCATACTTGTTGTAAGCATGCTAAACGTTTGGAGAATAATAGGAACATTAGCTAGGACAGGTTCGAGGAGCTATTCTATAATTGTTATTTACTACAAGGATATAGAGATCAGGAGATTATTGAATTTTATAGATTAAAGTAGGATGATATGTCGGTTTGAGAGTACGAGGCAAAGTTTAATGAGTTGGCTAGGTTTGCTCCATCCGTTGTAGCATCGAAGCATGAGAATGTATTAAGTTTCAAGAAGGGCTTAAGGCTTCCATTCGATGGTAGGTGGTTGCTCTTTGACTCTGAATTTTGGTGAGCTTGTGTCATCAGCTATATCTGTGGAAAACGATTATGCGCACTATTGCAAGCATCAAGCAAGGACATCAGGAGGACCACAAAGAAGCGGTATGAGGAGTACCAGCAACTATCCAACTCAAGGAAAGAATCAACAGGGTAGCATGAATAGTAAAAGTAGTAGTTCATCTAGCAGTGGACGCAATAATCCATATAGTTTCCATTGCCACTATTGCTAGTAGCCGAGGCACGTGAAGAAGAACTACCCAATAAGGAGTTCTTGTTTAGGACTTCAGATCGAAGAAGATGCCAGCCGTCAGGCTCAGACTCTACCTCCTCCCTAAAAACTTCCTCAGCTATAGTTTTATCAGTTCACTCCATAGCAACTGCCATACCCAATGCAAGGACATCAGTCGTAAAACTTCTAGCGTAATGCCCCTCAGTATCGAGCGCCAAGTACAATAAGCGTGTAGTCACCTCCACTGCAGCAATATCAGTCGACTAATCTAGAACCTACCAACATTGGTAGAGGAAAGGGGAAAGCTCCAGGTCAAGTTCACATCATGATATCAGGGAGTTCGGATGTATAGACCAGCAACACGGTTGTCGATGGTATGGTCTTAGTATCTTAGTCCTTAGCACATGTTTTGTTTGATACAAGTGCCACTTATTTTCTCATTTGAAGTTATTTTGTACATGCCTTGGGATTAGATAGAAGAGTTTGATGAGCCATTGATTATTATCTCACCCTTGGGGCGGGTGTGTGTTAACTGTATATGTAAATCTTATAAAATAAAGATTAGGGGTGAGACTTTGAAGAGTGATTTGATTGTAATTCCTATGAGCTCATATGATGTAATCCTAGAAATGGACTGGTTGTCCAAGTACAATGCAGTTGTAGATTATCAACTTAGGAAAGTGACTTTAGTGTCTGATAGGGGAACAACGATCACTTACCAAGGTAGTAATGATCGAATGATGAGTGAGTGTCTCACGAAGGCATGTCTCGGAGGATGAAAGAATCTAGCTTCCTATGCCTTCTTCATGAACCTAGAAGGAGAGTCCAATGCATCAGGAAAAAATACAGCAATCCCAATAATTGATGAGTTTGAAGATGTTTTTTGAAGATGTTTTTCCTAATGAGTTACCAAGATTACCACCACATTGAGAGATTGAGTTTGGCATTGAGTTGCTTTTAGGAATGGCTTCGATTTCCATAGCACCTTATCAGATGACGCTGGCAGAAATAAAAGAATTGAGAAAGCAATTTCAAGAGCTTGCTGACAAGGGATATATTCAGTGTAGCACATCACCATGGGGTGCACTGGTTTTGTTTGCTAAAAATGATGGAACCCTCATGTTGTGCATAGACTACCGGCAGCTAAATCGAGTCACCGTAAAGAATAAGTATCCATTGCCTAGGAACGATGAGTTATTTAATCAGTTAGGAGGTTTGTGGTACTTCTCGAAGATAGATTTGCATTCAGGGTACTACTAGCTCAAGATTAAGGAAGAAGACATCCCCAAAATAGCCTTCAGGACATAGTATAGACACTTTGAGTTTCTACTAATGCCATTTGGGATGACAAATGCTCCAATAGCTTTCATGGACCTGATGAACGGGATTTTCAAGCCTTATTTGGATTAGTTTGTGTTTGTGTTTGTCGATGATATTTTGATCTACTCTAAGACTTGGGAAGAGCATGAGCAGCACTTAAGGATCGTGCTGCAGACTATATGGGAGCATCAACTATATGCCAAGAAAGAAAAGTGTGAGTTTTGGTTGACAAAAATCAAGTTTCTAGACATGTCATCTCTGAACAAGGCATCTCAGTGGATCTTTCTAAGGTAGAAGCCATAGTGGAGTGGAAATGACTGAGAAATATGGCAGAGATCCATAGATTCTTGGGACTCACAAGATACTACAGGAAATTTGTGAAGGATTTCTCGAAGATAGTAGCTCCATTAGCAAGACTAATTAGGAAGAATGTTAGATTCGAATGGGATGAAGAATGCAAGTTTGCCTTCTAAGAGTTAAAGAATCGGTTAACTATAGCTCAAGCGTGATTATCTCGAATAGTGATGAGCCATACGAAATTTATACAGATGCCTTAGGACACGAACATAGGTGCGTATAGATGCAACATGGACGTGTGGTGACATATGGATCGAGATAGCTACGACCTCACAAGTAGAACTACCCCACTCATGACTTAGAGCTCGTGGCGGTGATTCATGCACTAAAGATTTAGAGATGTTATTTGAATGCAACATTTTAGTTTTCTCTGACCAAAAAAGTTTAAAGTATTTATTCACTCAGAGGGATTTAAACTTGAGATAGTGAAGGTGGATGGAATACATAAAAGATTATGATTTCACGCTGTAGTATCATCCAAGGAAGGCTAACATAGTCGCTTATGCGCTCAACAAGAAGTCCTTAGGGATTCTCACTTGCTTAGCTCTTGAAGACTAGAAAAGAGATATAACAATAAGTGAGTATGGGCTATCGTACTATAAAGACTACAACCGAGTTTCGGTGTATCATATGGAGATGACCCAGCTCTCATTAAGATGGTGAAACAGAATCAGTGGCGAGACCAGCACCTACAGGGAATTTGGATGTGAATTTAGAATGGAGAGCAATTTGAGGAATGGAGATACATATGGATGGATTGTTGTATTACAGGGAGCATTTGGCAGTTCCAGCAATCGTACAAGTGATGAAGGCCGTAATGGATGAAGCTCATAAGTCTTAGTTCACTATTCATCTAGGAAACACAAAGATGTACCATGATATGAAGAGATAATACTAGTGGCAAGGCATGAAAAAGGATGTGCAAGAATATGTGGCCAAGTGTGCGACTTATCTATAGGTGAAGGCCGAGCACCAAAAGCCGACAGGTCACCTTTAGCCACTTCCTATTCCAGGGTGAAAGTGGGAGCGCTTTATAATAGATTTTTTCACCAGTTTGTTGAGAACGGAGCAAAGACATGATGCAATTTGGATTGTGGTCAACAGGTTGATGAAATAGGTGCATTTCATTCCTTTCAGGTTAAGGAGAGTTCTCGAGGAGTTATATTTATAGAATATAGTGTGGTTGCAAGGAGTCCCCTTATCCATCACATCCGATAAAAACACCTAGTTCAATGCCAAGTACTGGAGAAGCTTTCAGGAGGCCTTGGGAACGGACTTGAACTTCAGCATGGCATTCATCCTTAGACCAATGGGCAATCTGAGCGAGTTATTCAAATCCTCGAGGACATGTTACGTGCATATGTGCTAGACTTCGGTGGGAACTAGAAGTATTTACATCTGGGTGTACAAAAACAACTATTAAGCAAGCATTGGCATGGCACTGTTTAAAGTGCTATATGGACAATCGTGTCAGTCACCACTGTTTTAGGCAGAACCAGAAGATAGGATTGTTCTCAGGCCAAATGAGATCCGTGACAGAAACAAGAAGGTCGCTGTAATTCGATATTGGTTGAAAGCAGCTCAGAGCTGGTAGAAGAGTTACGCTGATAGAAGATGCAGACCCTTGGAATTCAAACTAGGAGATTTCGTTCTCTTGAAGGTTTCACCACGTAAGGGTATATCACATTTTGGTATAAGTGGGAAACTCACACCGAAGTACGTTGGGCCGTTCAAGATTACTCAACACATAGGTGTGGTTGCCTATTGGCTTGATCTTCCTCCCGAGCTCTCTCATCTTCACGACGTATTTCACGTATCGATGTTTCAAAAGTGCCCGCCCAAGTAAGGCAAGATAGTCTCATTTCATGATGTGCAAAATTAGGAAGACACGACATACAAGGTGGTGCTAGTTCAAATTATCAATCAGAAAGTGATCAACTTGCAACATCGTGACATACCATTAATGAAAGTCGTATGGCAACATCATGGGGTTGATGAAGCCACTTGGGAGTTAGAATCAACCATGCAGGAGTTGTATCTGCATTTGTTTTGTTTTTGAGTTGATTTGTAATTTCGAAAGTAAAATTTTTTTTAGGGATGGAGAGTTGTAATGCCCCAAAATTAATTGAGTGTTATTAGTGTATAAAATGGTAGATTAGTGTGCCATGATGTATTTTGAAACTTGATTTGACTACTTTGTGATATCTCTAAATCAATGTTGTTTCTAATTATTTTAATTATTTTAATTTGTTATTTTGAATTTTGAAACAAAACAATTTGTTAAATACCAAATATGCCTCCTTTTGCAAAACCATAGGTGGCACACATTTCACACAGTAAAACCACCATCCTTTTCTTTTATTTAATCTCTTCTTTCCCTCTCCCTTTCACTCACTCCTGTTCTCCCGCTCTTAGCACTCTTTATCTCTCTTTCTCTCCCTCTCACTTGGTGCCACTCTCTCTCTCCTTTCTCTCTCAAATTTTAATTCAAAAACTTCAAGCCCAAGTCTTCCTTTTGCTCGATTGAAGCTAAGGAATAAGGATTCAAGCTCCAAATCTTCCTCAAAAACATCCAATTTAAGGTTTGTTTTTAAAATTTTAAACTTTTTCCAATTTTTCTATTTTCCTTGTATTTTGAAACTTGAGATCCTTTGAGTTTAGAAAATCTTGAATCTAAGTTAGTGGAACTTAAAACATCTAGAATTTAGGCTTGGTTTGATGACAAACGGATTTAAATCAATACTTTCTATTTTCTTCATTTTTTTCATCTTTGGATTTCTTTGAAATTTTCTATGTAAATCTTGTTTAAATTAGTTTAAAGTGTTCTATTATGTTTTTCTATCTTCTATGAATGTTTTGCATGCTTGGGAATTAAGAAAACAAGTTGGAAATAAGTATTTGGGCTTGGGAAGGCTGAGACCTGAGTTTAAAAATTTCTAGAATTTTCCTAGTTTGGCAAGCCAGATTCATGAGTTCAGGAAGTCAAATTTATACCATCAGCAGGCTAGACTCATAACAGGTTTGGTAGGCTGGGCCAAGATGGTCGGCAGGCCGAATTATGCAGTTTGGGAGGCTAGACAAAGGAGACCGACAGGCTGACTGGGCTCCATAAAAATTTGTTGTTTTTCACCCTTTTTTTTTTGTTTTAAACCCAGATTGAGATTTTAACCTTATAATATGATTTCACAGACATAAATGGCACACTAGAACACTATGCGATAGCTTAGCAATGTAGGATATCTTAAGTTAGATATTGATGAACTTCGTTTGTATTTAGGTTGTTCGTGGTTGTGTGGAGCTAACGTATAGTAGAGCGAGACTGTGGTACTAAGTTGGGTGCCGAGTATTGAGGTAGGACTTCTACCCCTTTCCTTGGTAGCTAAGTTTTTAAATGATTTTTTTTGACCTCAAAGTGATTTCTTTCAAAATATTTTCAATGAATGATTGAAAAGAGATTTTTATTAGTTGTTTTCATAAACAGTAGAATGAGGTGATTTTCATAATGAACCGCATAATAAATGTAAATGAATATACTTGGTAAAATGAGATTTTAATAGCTAAAGAAATGCATCGATGGGCATGATGTCATACTTAGAGATTGGGTCGTGTAGAGTGTGACTTTAAGGGCAAGTCCCGAAATCTAGCTGAGCTACTATAGTAGTTATACTTATGGTTTGTCCAATAAAAGATATTAATATCCTTTCTAGTCGAACAATGAATAGTTTTCGGTAAGACTAATTTTATTGAATTTATTTATCCATTTATTTGTTTAATTCTATTTTCTAAACATTTTTCTTGAATGATAAATTATATATTCAAATTACTTGTTTTCAAAACCTAATCCTGTTGAGCTTTTTGCTCACATTTTCTTTGTTTTCAAACTTCTTTCCCCCCCTAAATGGAATATAGCTTAGTACCGATTGGAAGGCTACTGATCGGACTCGAGAGCAGTAGAAGACTTGAATAAGTTATTTATATTAATTAATCAAGGCATGTGTCATTTTAATCTCCTTTTTATCATTGGACTATAGTTGTAAATTTAATTACTGTCGATACCATATGTATGTACAAGTTCTGGGCCTAGTGGGACCCGACATGTATTTCCTTTCTTTTATGTCCTTTCTCTTATTGTATGCACAAGTTCTGGGCCTAAAAGGTTTTAAATTTTAAATTTATCACATTTTAATAATTAATTAATTCCATAAATTGGTAGATTTTAAACTAAAACTTAACTTAATTAACCTAATTAATCTGCCACGTTACCTTTTGGGTTTTGGGGCGTGACATCTTCATAAAAAAAAGTAATATAAGAATAATAATCTATCCATCTATCTATCTATAGAGAGATATTTAAAATGGTCAAGTTATTTTGACCTTTTGTGGTTTTGTTTTTTTTCTTTTCTTTTCTTTTTCCTGTTCTTACTTTCCTTACCCCTAAAGTTTTATATGTTTTACTTAAAGCACTATAAAATATATTTCTTAGACCTTTATAAATTCTTTTATTTTTGTAACTTCACTACTGCAATATTTTTTTTTGGTCAAAATGTGTCTTTATATAAATATTATTTTCTAGTTCATATGTACTCTCTAATTAGCTTTTATTTGAATTATAATATTGGAAGGAAACACACTTTTTTACTAAAACAAGTATTTTGATTGATTTACTTTTTTCAATTTTATATTCATATAGAATTATTTCATATATCTCTAAATTTGTGGACTTTTTTCTTTGTTTTGGCTAATGTTTCCTTTCTTACTTTTTTGCCCCTAAAATTTTTGAAGTATTTTTTTGTAATAATCCTCTAAAATATTATTTTGTCGAATGTGACCTTTATAAATACTTATGTTTTGTAATTGCTACAATAAAGTAACTTTTTTTTTTCAAAATTCCCTTTATATTTAAACTTCTCATATGAATGCCCAAATTAATTTTATATTTCATTTGCCCTCGTCAAAATATTTTTTTTTCTAGACTATGTGTATACATAATATTCGACCTAAACATACATAAAGTTTAAAATAAAATGTGCATTTTAGTATTATTTATTTTTTAATCCTATGTTTTTAAATGTGCGTCATCAATTTTTTTTAATGATATGATCAATTGAAATAACTTTGATAGTCCTAGGTTTTTTTAATCCTATATTTGATACTCGGCATCAAGTCAAGGGAAATTTTGTAATTTACTCTCCTAATTGTAATCATATTAACAACAACAACAACAATAATAATTATAAAAATAGAGAATACCTGAACTCCATCCCATAGCTGCTCAAGCTGACTGCCTGGCATTTCAAGTTCAACAAGAGATTCTGGTCTAAATTTTGTAGGCAAAGTTTTCAATGGGTAGCTGGACCAGTTGAGATATCTAAGTGAACTAGGAAGATAACGAAGACCTTGATGAAGGTATACTAATTTGCACTTCTTCTTATTCTTGTCATAAGAAGAATAAATTTTGAGCAATCTCAAATTAGGCATCGCTTCAAAAACTACAGGTTCCAGGCATAGATCTTGATCAATCTTAGACACGTCTAAGGATATTCCTTCAATATGTTTCGTACCCTGACACTGTGAAGAAAATTTATACATATGAGCAATTGAAATAGCAAAAAAGAAATCCCCAACAACTAACATAGATCTTAAACATACTTAATTGCAATGATTCACATCACAAGTTAATAATGTTTTAATTTAGAAAATTAAACTTCTAAATTTTATGAAAAAAAGAAGGGTAAATGTACTTAACAACTTACTTTATCATTGCTTTTCAAGACATGAATGACATCTTGAGCGTCCCATAACCGACTACGTTTGGCAATCTCATTACGAGATTCTTGACGAACAATTTCCCATCCCATCTCTTGTATTAAATCATGCACTTGGAGCCTACGATCTTTTATAGTTATGAGGGATTTTTCAATGAGAACATTGATCCCTATGTGAGACTCGCTACCTAATATTCCCTCTACAAAATCTCTAACCTCGCCTTTAAAAAAACATGCAATATCAAGGAAAATAGACTTCTTTAAATGATCTAGAGCATCGTAACTTATTCTCAACACTTCTTGAATACTTTCATTAGGAGCTCTTTTCAGTTCACTCAATGCACTTTCCCATTCTTCTTTGGTCCTAGAATGAAGGTAGGAACCCAAAACTTCAAGAGCTAATGGATTGCCTTTTGCATAGTCAAGTACTCTCTCTACTAGATCTGTATAATTTGTTACAAGTGAATATCTTTTGAAGGCTTTCAGATAAAGGAGACTATGTGCTTCGTTAGAATCTAATGCATCAACCTCATAGATCTTATCATAAGCTTTTCTTTGAAGCAGTTTCTTATCTCTGCTCGTTATAATGATTCTACTTCCAAGACCAAACCGACCTTTCTCTCTTTGAAAAACATCAAGTGAAACATCATTTTCACCAAGTAAACATTCTATTTGTTTTAACTTGTAGACATTATCAAGGACCACAAGAACCTTTCTACGACGAAGCTGATCATCTTTGAAGGAACTGTCCATATCTACACTTCCCCGCTTCAACAATTTGCAAAACATTTTTTCCATCAAACTGTCCAGTCCGTGTTTACATACGTCTTCCTCCACATTTGTAAAAAAGCAACTTTGGAACTCAAAAGAGAATCGATTGTACAAGGCTCGAGCGAGGGTTGTTTTTCCTATACCGCCCATGCCCCAAATGCCTACAATGCGAACATCTTGGGAGCCAACACATAGCAGTGATTCTATTTTCTCAAGACGTTTGCTTATTCCAACTAAACCTTGAAAATCATCAGCAACATTTCTTGACGGGAAATTGTATAATCTCTCTAAAATGTGTTCGACAATCTTCTTGACAAATTTGGCTTCGGAACTATCATAAATAAAAAGAAAATAGTTGTTTAGTGAAGTTAAAAAAATAAAAATAAAAATAAAAATAAACAAACAGGAGGCAGATTCATTGAAGCAGCTACTAGCTTAGATTTTTTCTTAATAATTAGTTCAAATCCTAATCCTTGTAAATTTGTAATTTGGTCGAGCTACATCTATCAAGACACAAACATAAAGGTTAAAAGAATAAATCAAGATTAAAGGTTAAAAGAACACGAATATCAATTTGTCTATGTGATTGAATGGTGTGAGTTTTTAGATTTCTATAGCACAACATGTTCATGATCGTGACGTAAAAAGTCAATACGCCAGTTGTGTGTGATTGTGTGGTTGGCTAGCTTAGGGATTTGATTAGCCTAATTTTTTGCGGTTTTTCTTTTCTATTATGTGCTTAGTTTGCTACTAATTAGCTTTTCTTTCTTTCCTTGTTTTTTTTTTTGGGCTAGAAAATTATGGTATTAATTATTATGTATTATACATGGATGACACGATTTTAGCAATATATATATATATATATATATATATATATGTGGATGACACGAGAAAATTTAACGTTTAGAATTCTTCTCTCTCTCTGTTTTTTTTTTTTTTTAAGATAAGTACATATTCTTAGTATATTATTATTTTATAGAATAGATATTCTTAATTTATGATCTAAATCAATATTGATGTATCATGACGAACAGTCTACAAAAAATGACGCAAGTGGAACAATTATTGGTTTCAAAAATTTTGACTTTTGACTCTTGTTAAATCCTTGTCTTCTCCGGTCAAAGGATGGTTTTGATCATTAAAAAAAAAAAAAAACTAAATATCCTTCACTTTTTTTTTACAAATTTTTATATTTTTTATTATTTTCCATTGTTTTTTAAGGTTTGATTGTGGAAAAAATTGATTGTTAATGAGAAAAGGTAAAAATTGTGTATAAATATAAAATATGAAAATAAAAATATGCTACGGTCTAAAATACCATGTATCATTTTTTTTTAATAAACTCCAAACACATGAATACCGTTGAATTTTTTTTACAAATAATCTAGATCCTAACTGAGATCTCATGATCTTTGGTTTGATATCAGGGAGTAAAAATAGAAATAAAGCAACGAAGAAAAATCTTTATAGGTTTCGGCTGGGTGTTTTTTATAGTATACCCTCTTATTCAGTAGGCATGATTATCATAATATATATATATATATATATATATATATATATATATATAATCTACCACTTACTGATGATCTTGCTGCAAATGAAACCCAGATAGATCAGCTGCTTCTTTCAAAGCATTCCTCCACTCTTCCACTTCGTTTATGTGATAACGTTTTTGATGTTGAAGAAAAGCATCACCATAGCTTTCCCTTTGGTGTCTTATATTTGATGGATCGACATGATAAAAGATAGGTATGACAATCTGCCCTCTCTTCTTGCATTCGAGTATTTTCACCAATTCATCTAAACACCATCTTGAAGCAGCGTAATTCTTGGAGAAGACAATCAGTGAGAGGCGTGATTCCCCTATTGCTGTCAATAGCTCAGAAATTCTCTCTCCTTTCTTGAGACTCTCCTCGTCACTGTAGGTCTCAATTTGATTCTCGCAGAGGGCATCGTAAAGATAACTGGTGAAATTATTACGAGTGTCCTCACCTCTGAAACTGATGAACACATCGTACTTGTATGAATAATTCGGGATAGAAGAAGAAGAAGAAACAGCAACAGCCATAGTCATAGACACTAGTACTATTACTCTCTTGATTATGAGAGGCTTTTCTTTTTGGGTAAGTTTTTAATATGAGAGAATTGACGCGTACTGATAAAGTCGGGAAAAAAAAAAATGATAAGGTCAGGCTCATGATTACGAGTATTATTTAAACAATTGAGCTCCAAAACAAAAAAAATTGCTGTTAAGCATTTGCTTTGTACATTTCGAAAGGCAATTTCCTAGAAGACAGATAGAAGAAGCAAGAAGTATATAATAATAATAATAATAATAATAATAATAATAATAATAATAATAAAGACTTATGGAGATAATCATGCCGTTTGGAAGTCAATTATGAACACAACACCAATATGAATGGAGTAAATGTACAATATTCTTCTTGGTCTTTATTTATTTTTACATTTTTAGCTCGAAAAGTGAGAAGAAATTACGAGAAAAAGAGAAGATACACCTAAACTATAAAGTTTAGTTTAGTTTTTCTTTTTTAAATGGACCCTTAAATATAATTATTGACAGTGGAGTAAATGTACACTATTCTTCTTGTTGTTTATTTATTTTTATTTTTTTAGCTCGGAACGTGAGAAGAAATTGTGAGGAAAAGAGAAGATACACCTAACTAGTAAAACTTAGTTTTTTTTTTTTTAAAAAAAATAGACCTTAAAGATAGTTGTTGACAATGGAGTCCATTCTTCTTGTGTTCTTTATTTATTTTTATTTTTTTAGCTTGAAATGTGAGAAGAAATTGTGAGAAAAAGAGAAGATACACCTAACCTATAAAGCTTAGTGTTTTTTTTAACGGACCCTTAAAGATAGTTGTTGATAATGGAGTAAATGTACACTATTCTTCTTGTTCTTTATTTATTTTTATTTTTTTTAGCTCAGAAAGTGAGAAGAAATTGTGAGGAAAAGAGAAGATACACTTAACCTGTAAAGCTTAGTTGTTTGTTTGTTTTTTTTTTTTAAATGGACCCTTAAAGATAGTTATTGACAGCAGAGTAAATGTACAGTATTCTTCTCGTTCTTTATTTATTTTTATTTATTTAGCTCAAAAAGTGAGAAGAAATTGTGAGGAAAAGAGAAGATACACCTAACCTGTAAAGCTTAGTTTTTTTTTTTTTTTTTTTTTTTTTTTTAATTTGATGGACCCTTAAAGGTAGTTGTTGATAGCTTAATTAGTGCGCATTTTGTTAGTTTAATTCTCAAACCAATAATAATATTAGTGTTAATTGATCACTCTCTCTTTTAATTAGTGTTACAAAGGGAACAAATGGTTATTTGACGGCAAGAATAACAATATTACAATGCTACTTAAGAAACCAAGTGCTAACAATGGATCGACGTCTTATAGAATAAAGCCAGCTTTTGGCTTTATATTTCAGAGAGAAAGTGAAAAAAATTTCAATTGAATGGAATCGGTAATCTCAGGGTGGTTGTAAAAGTGGCAACAACTTCCTTAAATTCACGAATATGAACATAAGGATTTTTGCTTTCCAATCTAAAAAGGTTCACACATAAATAGATAAATTTGATTGCAAGAATTTTTGAGTGTAGTACAAAGTTAGCAGTGTACCAAGAAGCACTATAACACATAATTAGATCCTTAAGTGCCAATTAATTTAAAATCAGAGCTACGTTAGTAGCAATTTTGGTAAGAAATGCTACACAAACTTGGCAAATGACACTGTTAAAAACTATGCTATTACCGAGTCTAGATACTAAAAAAGTCAAGTGTAGATTTTTATTAAGCCTAGAATAAATTTAAAGACTTAACACAGTCAAAATCAGTATGCGATTAAACTTATAGTGGTATTTGGCTAAAGGTGGTGTGAACCACAAACTCGGTTATGAATAATTTCTCATATGCTACAATAAAAAGAAAAAAATTACTACTCTCACATTATATGGTAAAAACAGTTTTTATCAATGGTTCTCACCACTAGCCAAACACCCTACATATCAATATCGGTTTATGCTGTGGTTGGTGTGTCACTGTATTTGAAAATTAGTATGAGACTTGTCAGATATTAAAACCTTTTGTTAATTAAGTTAGTCATTAGTGACAGTATAAGGTTTTATCTATTTAGTGAGAAGCTTGTAAAAAAGAGCAAGGTACAAATAGTAACCCATATGAATCATGTTTCACATAATAATGATTGTCCTTGATGCTTCTTTAAGTCACAAAACCCACCCACCATATGAGAGAATGGCACCACAATTAGCAAGAACTAAGCCAATTTTTAATTCCTCTAAGTCACTTAGAAGCTTAATTAATCACGAGTTAGATGGAGCAATTAGATTAAACAATGGTCTATAAATACTTAGACTATCTAAAGACGCCACTTTTGTGTCTTTTCTTTTCTCATGTTGGCTCCCAAAATCGATGACTCTCAAAGGAATTCCCAAAGAATTTGTCTTCACCATTTTCTCCTAAATCACCTCCATTCAAGCTCAAGTTCATCAAGGAAACTTTTCTCCTATATCTTGCCCGAGAAAAACTGATTTTGCTCTAAGCAAAAACCCTCCAAAAGTTTAATCACAAAGATCTTAAATCAAGCAAGAAAAGGAGAGGATATAGCAAGGGATAAAAGAAGGGAAATAAAAAAGGATTTAGAGTATTTGGATTAAGGTAAGTGCTTTACTTTTCTTCTCATTTCCTAGCTAGGAAAAGAAAGCATTTTTACTTAGATAGCCTTGGTATAGAGGCCAAACAAAGTTAGATTTTTACATGGATAAGTTTGTCTTTTAGTGTTTGAAATAAGAAGAGGGAAAGAAAAAATTAGGGCATTAGATCATCCATCAAGAAGTTGTCATCAAGGGTAAGGATTCTAAGTTTTTTCTTAAATTTTTTAAGGTTAAAGTTTAAAATTTTATGAGTGATTTGATGTTTGGGTGAGGAAATGATTTGTAATAATTATTTATGTGTGGGTTAGTTTAGTTTATGTATGTATATAATGTAATAAGTTAGTAGTTGCATGATAGATTTATGTTTTACAAGTTTTGGTTTATGGAGAAAAATTTTCCTCAAACTTTGAGCACCTAAACGAAGGTCTTAGAGTCATTTTTTTAAACTTTTCTAAACACATAACTTTTTAGTTTTCGATGTTTTGAACAAAACCTTGTGACTAAGTGAAAACGTAGTTTTTACTCTAAATAGACTTTCCAAGTAGTTTTTACAGACTTTCCAAAACAGTCCCAAAAACTGCACCAATGCAGTCCCAAAACCATGCAATTGCAGTCTGTAAAAAATTGTCAAATTATTAGACCATTTTAGATCCAAATTTCACGGTTCACCAAACATGAAAGTTTTAGATTTCGATGAGACGGACAACTTTTATAAAGAAACTTTTTCCAAAATCTGCTCTAAAATATAGTTATGGATAGTTTTTTAAAGCTATCCAAAAACTGTATTTTTGGGCTAAAAACAATTTTCAAGTTTCAAGTTGCTTCGAGACTGAGTTGCAATTTTTGCCAAATATGAAAGTTTTAGTTTACAAAAAATGAAAAACTTTTGTGAATAAATTTTTGTAAAATCAGCCTTTAAAATGGACTTTAATTGGATTTATAAAAGAAGTTAAGACTTTTTAATCGGTAAAGTTTGCAAGTTTAACCAGGAAATAAATAGGCCAAAGACGGTAATTAGGACTTCAAAATGAGCATAAAAAATCATTAAATCACATACTTGAAACAAATAATTTTCACAGAGAAAACCTTTAAAAGAAAAATTGTCTTTAACATATAATTTCATGGTAAGTTTCTAAAACTATTAAAAAAAAGTACCTTATAGTACCAGTTTTTATAAACAAGGATCATGTGACTATAGAATCCTATTTTTTAACAAAGCAAGAAATTAAAGTGCTCTAGATAGATTATATAAGCCAAAATATAGTGGGTTATTGATTTTGGGTATTATTTTATAGAGCGATTTTTATTAGAAACTTTAAGTTATACAAATGAGATTTTTTGAGGATAAAATTTAATAGTTTTCAATTTGACACTAAAACAGCTATCATAAAAACCCAAAATGCTAAACTCCTTGTAACACGATGCTAGACATAGGTCCAATGCCTGTTTTAGTCTAAAAGACTGCTTGGATCATAGTTTCAACAATATAGTGTATATGACGCCATAAAATCATTTTTAGGGTTAATGGGCTTAAAACCAATTACGAACCTATTAAATAGATTTAGAATATGGTTATTTAGAACTTAGTTTAAAAATCATGAATTTAGAAAATGTCCAATTTAGTATATTGAGGCCATATAGATTTAGTGACGAGAGATAATTAATTAATTAAATTAATTATTTAACGACTTTGATGTAAACTAACAGCAATTAAGGGCAATTAAGGAAAATAAGTAGATATTATAAGGATTTAATAAAATAATTATCCTTGTAATAGAAATACTAATTTTTATGATCCTTTGATAAAAAGAATTTTTGAATCTAATGGAATGATCATATTCTTACAATATGCTAAAATTAAAAAATAGCATAAAATAGGTTATTCTTATACACTCTTAATGGGTGTTTCATACAGAACCGTTACGATAAGGAATTTCAAGCAAACAAAAAAACCTATTACAAGAAAACAAGTAAGTAGGAATCTTGTCTACAATATGGGTAGTTTAAAATGAATGTTTTTTAAATAGTAAGCATATTTAAATTTTACTCATAGTATGCTATGTCATGTTATTGCATGCTCACCAAATTGATTAATGAAATATTTTGGGAGTTATTATTCCTACTTGCTAAGCATGCAATGACTAGAAAGATTCAAAAAAATTAATAAGTATAATTAATTGAGGATTTTTTCATAATTAATCAGCTAAATACTTGAAAAAATACAAGTGTAGAATTTATTAATACGCAAATTTAAAGGTCTTAATAGCTATATGGCCTTAGAAACAAATAATGTTAAGAATGCACAAATTTATGTGCTTTATCTATCAAACATGTAACACATGTATGTTATGATCGTACACTTAAATGATTAAAAATAATTATTTAATGTGCTAAATAAAAAGTTAATGATTCAACAATTTCATTTATGAGTCAAAGTAGCAACAGTTATAAAAATCTCGCTTAGAATATTTAAATTGAGATTATATGATAAAAAGGAATTTCTGACTCTATATGATTATACAAAATTCCTAAACAAAGCTAGTTTAGGTTAATGTGTAATCAATAACTCAATACCATGATTAAGAAATGACAAGCATAAAGTCTATACATGCAAAATTGGTCTCGATTTTTTTGAGATCACAATATATGACAAGGATTTTCTAAGTCGCAAAAATTGGTAGAAATTTAGGAGTTCATGATGTCTTATAAGTGCACAATAAATTACCTACAATTGTAAATAAACATGTGAACTTTATAATAATAGTAAATTGTTAATAATAATAATAATAATAATAATATTATTATTATTATAAAAGAACGTTACAATTGCAAATAAACATGTGAACTTTATAATAATAGTAAATTGTTAATAATAATAATAATAATAATATTATTATTATTATTATTATTATTATAAAAGAACGTTAATGGAGTTCACAAATATTGATGAGCCTCTAAGACAATGCAATGTCATAAATGGATTACATTCATATCCATAATGCGATTAAGGAAAGTTTAAAAACATCCATAGATTGAATGTGCACCAATAAGTGACTTTTACCAAAAGTAGTTTGGGCTATATCCATAAAGCATGAAATCATATCAAGTCTAGAATCTAAATTAAATTGACTTTCAAATAGTCAATTTAATTTAAAAAATCTTTATAAACTATATTATCATTTTTATGATGGAGTTAGAAGTTTCTAAGTTGAAAATTTTTAATGAAAAAATATATATATATATATTTAACTAACATTTTAAAGTTTTAGGTTTGTTTCCTATCAGTTTAGTAATCAATTTAAAGTGTATGCGGCCACACCTCCATGTACCTTTACCGTTAAATTGTTAAAATTATTTTTTTTCTTATATTGTTCAACCCGTTCAACCTGCGAATGAACATAAATTTCATCAGGAGAGTTGATTTTAAACTTTTAGTTGATTTAATAAGTTGGTTAAAAATTTTCAAAAACTCACTCAACCTATCCGATATTCACCCTACGACCACGGTAATAGGCTTCCTCACCTGTGGGGCCTTCAATAAAGGGTTACCTAGGGGGAGTATGTTAGGTAGCCACCTTGCCATGCCTTTTTTTTTTTATCAAAAAATAAAATATTAATTATAGTAACATTGTTGAAATTAACCCTCTTTATAACAAGAAAAAAAAAATAGAACAACAACGTAAAATGATCGTGGTGTAGTTTTTCCGAGTATAGATCCATGGAGCCGGGATGATCGTAGTCATTTAATTAACAATGGAATCTTAATAGAAATATATATACATATATAACACTACCACTTATTAATCTTATTGCAAATGAAAGTCAATAGATCAACGGCCCCTTTCAAAGCATTCCTCCACTTTTCCACTTTGCATTTGTCATGCATAAAACTTTTTTGATGCGCATCAAAAGCTGCACCATAACTTCCCCTTTGGTTTCTTATATCTGATGGATCGACATGATAAAAGATAGGTAAAACAAAATGCTCTCTTTCCTTCTTGCATTTGAGTATGTGCACTTATTCTTCTAAGCACCTGTCACGTCCCGGAGTACGGGAGGTGACGTGGCAGTTTAGTTAAGTTAATTAAATACAAATTTAGTTAAAACATAGGTTTAAGAATTAAGGAATTTATTTATAAAAATGTAAAAATTTTAAAACCTTTTATTTAAAGCGAGCAATTATAATATTCAAACAAATAAGGATAACAAAATAAGCGATAAGGAAATAATAAAAATATAAGGTGAGGCAAGAATGGGTCCCACTAACCCATATATTGTGCACACACATAGTATTGACAATATTAGTTTACAACCACAGTACAAAATAAAAGAGAAAGTTAAGATTATAAATGCCTTGAATTATTTGTACTAAAACATATCCAAATCTTCTATTAGTCGTAAGTCCGGTCAACAGATTCTTCTCCGGTCCTAAGCTGATATCTACCTAGAGGAAAAAGATTTTAAAACAAATAAAATGTGAGTGAAAAGCTCATTAGGACGATATTCTCAAAACATTTTAATTTTTGAAGAAATTTCATTATTCAAATAAACATATAAAAAATAAGCTAGAATAAATAAATAAATAGATGAAAATTTAATAAAAGTTTTGTCTTACCAAAACAATTTAATTGGTCAACTAAAAAGAATATCATTTTCTTTTCCTAAGCAAACCATATGTAAATCACCACTGTAGTTGCTCAGCTGGGTTTCGGGATCTGCCCCTAAGGTCGCACTCTACATGACCCGATCTCTAATATGGCATCATTCCCCAAAGCATGTATATATATATATATAATTATTAAAAACTCTTTTTACCAAATATAATCATTTACATTCATTATGAGGTTTATTATGAAAATCACCTCAATTCTACCATTTATGAAATTAGTTAATAAAAATCCTTTTTCAACCAATCATTGAAAACATTTTTGCTAAAAATTCATTTGAGGCCAAAACATTTAAAATTGGCTGCCAAGGAAGGGGTAGAAGTCCTACCTCGATACTCGTGTTAGTGTCCGACACTGAAATCCCAGTCTGCTATACGTTAGCTCTGCGGATCCACAAACAACCCTAAATGTATAGTAGCTTAGTTTATTAGTGTCTAACTTGAGATATCCTATGTTACTAAGTCATCTCATGGTGTTCTAGTGTGCCATTTGGGTTTATAAAATTATACTATGTTGTTAAAATCTAAATCAGGATTCAAAGCGGTGAATACGAATAAAAAATAACAAAATTTTACCATACCTGGTCAGCCTGCCGGTCCCCTGGTTCGGCTGGCCGAACTGTGCAGTTCGACCTGTCAAAAAACTAGGTCTAGTCGGCCAAACTTTTCCAGGTTCAGCTTGCCGAATGAATGAATCTGGCCTACCAAACCCCTTGAATCCAGCCTGCCGAACACAAAGTTTGGCCTACTGATCTGAAAAAATTCTAAAATTTTTCAAGCATGGGATTTTACCTTTCGAACCCAAAATCTCAAATTTCAACATGTTTTTCTCAATTCTTAGGCATGGGTAATGATCATAATTGATAGAAAACATAGTAGATTACTTTTTAATGCTTTAAAACAAGTTTTAAACAAAATTTTTGAAAAAATCCAAAAATAGAGAAAAATGGAGAAAAATGAAAAATGTTGATTTAAATCCGTTTTTGGTCAAACAAAGTTTATATTCTAGTTATTCTAAGTTCCTCTAACCTAGATTAAAGGTTTTCTAAGCTTGGAAAAGCTTAGATTTCAAAATACCAAGAAAAATTAAAAATTGAAAAAGTTTTGAAAATTTTAAAACTAACCTTGGATTAAGCTTTGAATCATGCTTTCAGTTGCTATGTTTTCAGTTGCTCAATCACGTTCTTGAGCCTCTATTCCATGAAACCAAAGCTTGAGCATGAATTTTTTGATTCAAAATTTGAGAGAAAGAAGAGAGAGAAGGAGAGGCCAAGAGAAGAGAAGAGAGAGAGACACCGGAGGGAGAGTGAGAAAGAGAGATTGAGTGAGTGATAGAGAGTGGAGGAATAAATAAAGAGAGGGAGAGGCTAGTAACTGCAAAAAACCGTGTGCAGTAACACACTGGTTTCAAATAGGGCTTATTCGGTATTTGTCAAATTATTTTGTCTCAAAATTCAAAATAATAAATAAAATAATTTATAGTAATTAAAAATTATCAAAATAATCAAAAACAACATAAAATTTAGAAATTCCACAAAATGTTCAAATTGAGTTTAAAATACTCATTATGACACACTAATTCACCATTTTACTCATTAATAACTTTTAATTAATTTCGAGACGTTACAACTCTCCACCCCTAAAAGAAATTTCATCCTCGAAATTTACAAATCAATTCAGAAACAAAACAAATGCGGATACAACTCCCGTATACTCGACTCTAATTCCCAAGTCGCTTCATCAACCCTGTATGCAACCACACGACCTTAACTAACGAGATATCACGACGACGCAAATTGATCACCTTTCGATCGATGATCTGGATTGGTACTTCCTCATACGTCGTGTCTTCCTAAATCTATACGTCTTGGAACGAGATGATTTTGTCTTACTTAGGCGGACACTTTCGAAGCATCGACACATGAAATACGTCGTGAACATATGAAAGTTCAGGAGGAAGGTTGAGTTGATAAGCAACCACACTGATGTGTTGAGTAATTTCGAACAGTCCAACATATCTTGGCATAAGTTTTCCACTTACTCCAAATCACGTGATGCCTTTGCGAGGCCATACCTTCAAGAGAACAAAGTCTCCAACCTCGAATTGCAAGGGTCTATGTCTTCTATCTGTGTAACTCTTTTATCGACTTTGAGCTGCTTTCAATCAATCTTGAATCACAGTAACCGTCTCATTACTATTGCGAATCTCATCTGGCCCAAGAATAACTCTATCTTCTGGTTTAGCCTAACACACCAGTGACCGACATGGTCGTCCATATAGTGATTCAAATGGTGCCATGCCAATACTCGATTGATAGCTATTGTTGTATGCAAACTCTGCCAGATGTAAGTACTTCTTCTAGTTCCTGCTGAAGTCTAATGCACAAGCACGCAACATGCCTTCGAGAATCTAAATAACCCACTCAGATTGTCCATCGATCTGAGGATGAAATACCGTGCTGAAGTTCAAATATGTACCCATGGCCTCCTGAAAGCTCCTCTAGTACTTGGCATTAAACCTGGTATCTCTATCTGATCTAATGGACAAAGGAACTCCATGCAACCGCACTACGTTCTGTAGATACAATTCCCCAAGAATCCTCCTCTAACATGTTGATCTAAGAGGAATGAAATGAGCTAATTTCGTTAACCTATCGACCATGACCCAAATCGCATCATGTCTGTGCTCCGTCCTCGGCAATCTGGTAAGAAAATCTATCATGATATGTTTCCATTTCCACCTTGGAATAAGAAGTGGTTGGAACTGACCTGCTGGCTTTTGATACTCGGCTTTCACCTAAAGACAAGTCGTACACTTAACCACATATTCTTAGATATCTTTTTTCATACCTCTCCACCAATAGTGCCTCTTTAGATCACGATACATCTTTGTGCTCCCCGGATGAATGGTGAACTGAGACTTGTGAGCTTCATCCACAACAGCCGTCGTTACGTCTACAATTGTTGGAGCTACCAGACGCTCCGTGAAGTACAACGATCTATCGGCACGTACACTCCATTCTTTAGATTGCTCTCCGTTCTGAATTTATGTCTAGATTCCCTGAAGATGCTGGTCTTGCCTTTGATTCTGCTTCACCATCTAAATAAGAGCTGGAGTTGTCTCCATGTGGTACACCAAAACGCAATCATAGTCTTCATAATACTGTAGCTTGAACTCGCTTACTGTTACTTCTCTTTTCCAATCTTCAAGAGCAAAACATGCAAGTATCCCTGTAGACTTCCAACTGAGCGCATCCGTGACTATATTAGCTTTCCCAGGATGATACTGTTAGACATGTATGCCCTAAGGAGTAAAAATGTAATGAGTTTTTGAAGACATTTTTTATCAATAAAGAATTCATTTATTATTTATATATACCAAATCTTGTCCTCTTTACGTTCATATTTGTTGAATGTATGATAAGCAAACAATAGTCTGAGACTGTCGGTCTAAACCTTTCAGAATTGGGCATATGATGGACAGATTATGCGAAAAACACGATTCTTAAGGTGACGGTCTAAATCATAAGATCCGCAATCGAGGGAGCAAAGTTGGGCGCTTTATTCATGTAAAGATTGTTATGTTGTCTATATCCCTATTGGGAGATGGTTTGTCTTGACCATCGAAGGTGGACTCCGTGAATAGAAACATTGGCACGTTGTCCTAGGTGACGATGTGTTGGATCGGGACATAAAGTGAATTGATTTGGATTAATAATTCTGTCTTGGCAAATCGATTCACTTTAGACAATCATTTGTATTGTATCTTAATCCTGAGATGAGTAGTGGGCCCGTTATCTTGACTTGTGCCTTTTGATGTGCCAAAGGGTGACACCCACATCTTAATAGTGGTATGCATGTCGGTACGTTGGAGGCATGACTCTTGATGACGTAGACCTGTTATTCATAGATATGGAATCCATAGCTCCTCTTTAGGAGTAGTGATATCCTCTTATATGCGTTATTTTGTAATTGGAAAACTAGAGCGCTCAACCATTTGGATACATTGGTGTAACCGAATGGTATACTGTCTTTGGATGGTAAGTTTTTCGATGGTGAGATAATGGAACGTAAGATAAAAATAATCGGGAAGGTAAGATAGAACTTGTCCTTAAGTCGATTATGGATAATCCTATGGGGAAACGATACATTATGATATGTCATGGAGACTTAGCTATACGGGCTTCGTAATTCTATAGAGTTCGAGAGTGCAGCTCCAAGCTTTTAGTGGAGTAGCATTGGAGTTGATAATTATGAAATATATATCTGGGATATTGGGTTTCATAATTATCAGGAGCTTGAACTATATAGGTCCATTTGATCCCTTTTGTTAGCTCACAAAATCCTGTAACGATACGGCGTGCTTTTACAATAATTGGTGACTTATGTCGATTTATTAGATTGGTTGAAAATTTGAAAGAATCAAATAATTCATGTTTGTTTGTCGGTTGAATTAATTTTGTGA
>CAMOHE010024955.1:0-59334 GCA_946598075.1 Artocarpus hirsutus
TTCCACCTCCAAAAGGGATAAGCTCGAAATGCTTGCCCTTAACATCAACGTCTTTATGTGTGGTGAGAAATCTCTCTGGCCTGAAATCCAATGAGTCATGGGACCATGTTCGAGGGTCGGTTTGAATCTTCCAAAGATTGGTGATTAATCGAGTCCCTTTAGGCGCATGGTAGCCTCCAACAGTGCAATCCTCAGAGAATACTCTTGCCCCGGAGAGTGGTCCAGCTGGATACAATCTTAGCGTCTCTTTAACCACTGCTTGAAGATACACCAAGTTGTTTATGTCTGATTCATTCACCAATCTTTCCTTACCGACATGGAGGTCCAATTCGTCTTGAACCTTCTTGAGGACGCTTTTGTTATTTAGCACTAAACAGAGCGCCCAAACTATGGTTACAGTAGTTGTATCAGTTCCCCCAGTAATAAGATTCTGTGAAGACAATATTGAATTCAAAAGAAATTAAACGGAAAATTTATTAAATTAAGCTTAACAAAAGGATTTCTACTAAGTTTTTTTATTTTTCTATGGTACTTATTTTGAATTGTTAGATATTTAGTCAGTTTTACGTATATTTTTATTTGAAATTTTTTTTTCATTTTAATAAGATTAAAACCTCACTGCACATACAACAATAGATTCCAGCCTAATATGAAGTGTACTTTTTAGTCTGAGAGTTACTGTTTTGTGAGTAATAAGGTTTTAGCCTCATGAGGTTAAATTTAAATAGGTGTGTTCTTCTTATTTGAGTGCGATTTGAATCAAATTTAAAGTTAAAAATATAGACTACTCTGTTACAAAAATTTCACATCGTAGTACATATTACCACGAAAACGCTAAAAATCACAATCATCATTCTTAAAGAAGTCATATCTGTGAGCTTAATTAGTTAACATTTAGGTTTTAACCCGACGAGGATAAATAGGTGTGCTCTTCTTATTTGGGTGTGATTTAAATCAAATTTAAAGTTAAAAATGTGGACTATTCTGTTACAAAAATTTCATAGCCTTGTATATAATTACCACAAAAAGGCTAAAAATCACAATCATCGTTCTTAAAGAAGTCATATGTGTGAGCTTAATTGGTTAAAATTTTAAAACGTGCTTTTAATTAACGTAAATCTAAAAAATTGAAGCGAATTAAAAAAAAAATACCATGCAAGTAGCTTTGTTTACGATATCGGCATCATAACCAGAGAGATCAGTGGACTCATCAAGGACCGAAAGCATCACGTCCATGAAGTCTTTCTCCCCACCAAAGTTACCAGAATCCCTCCTCTGCCGATGTTCCTCCAACCATACCTCAACAATATTTTCCAATTCCTTTTGCGTTTTCTTCATGTCTTTCTCGTGCCCACCCAAATCCAACCACCTAAGGAAAGGAATGGCGTCCCCAATTAGAAACAACCCCGCCAAACGAAAGAACTCCCTCATGGCCTCCCGGCACCGCCGCGCTTCTTTCTCATCCCTCGAATTGCCATCAAAATACCTCTTCCCGACTATTATTCTAAGTCCGACGTTAAGGCTTAAGTTTCCAATCCATTTCTCCATCTCCACCGTCACATGGTCCGAGTCTTTCTGTCTCTTGGTCCATAGTTTGTAAAGATTTTTCACATAGCTCTCAACCTCGGACTCTCGAACGTGCCTGAATTGTTCTAGACGTTTGTTTGAGAAAAGCTCCGAGGCTGTTATTTTCCGCATTTCGCGCCAGTAAGGACCGTAAGGGGAAAAACCAAAGCTGACGTAGTTCCATCCCAAGATTTCTGCTCCGATTTGTTTGGGTCGCGTGGAAACAACCAAATCATGGGTTGTGAAGCACTCTTTTGCGATTTCCATGCTGCTTATTACCAAAGTTGGATGAACACCTACACGGATTGTGAAGATTGGTCCGTACTTATCAGCCATATTTGCCAAAGTTATGTGGGGAAGTTGAGACCCTCCTAGTAGATGGAGATGTCCGATTATAGGCCATCCGCCGGCGGCTTCAGGGGGTGATTTTGTGATGTTTTTTCCATGTCTAGATGATCTCCTTTGGACTAAGTAGAGAACTAGTAGTACGGCGAAAAATCCAGCTATGGCAGTGTCTAGATGACGGAGAAGAATCTCCATATGGTTGTAGATTATAAGAGTTTCGAAAAGGATGGTAAGGTTTTTTTTTTTTTTGAATTTCAAAAGGGTGATGAATTATCTTTGAATAAACTCAGCGAAAGAGGACTGTACTAGACTACACAATCTTGGGGTGATGAATTGTATATAATTCACTAGCATATAGTGGTGCTACGTGTTTTCTCCCTTTTGTGTTGGAAAATTGTAATGCCGGGCCCGGGTGCCTTTAATTTTTATCGATGTGTAGATTTAAATCCGCTACTTAAAAAATTAAAAGAAATAATATTTAACAATATTTTTTTGTGTGCTGTAAAAGATTAGGTGAATCTTATCGTTATGACAAGGGACAAAATATACCAGCAAGCCATATTTCAATTTCCCGTTCCGCAATCATCTCTATAAAGTGACTGATCACCACTAGATAAATTGACAAGAAAAAGTACAAATTATTTTTTCATTGTTGTCCCTTCAACACTGCTAGTGAATTTGTGAATGGTCTAAATTATCCCGAGATTAATGTATACTAGATTTATATGTACTCACATGCTTGTACATGTAATATAATATATACGCAACAATATTAACGTATCAAACATATATACGACGCTCATATATGTTTATATAGCTTATTTAAAACACTAATTCAATTTTAGAAAAAATGTTGGGTGAGTTTAACAACGCTGTTTCAACTACACTATAGTGTAAAACTCTTTGTGTAAAACAAAAATAGGCTGTAGTGAGCTTTTATATGCTATGGTTAATTGTTCTAATTTTTAATTCTACTTGCATTGTCAAACATACTTGACAATAAATATGAAGGTAAATAACAATAAGTAATTAAATAGATGCATATTTATTTAAATCAAAGCATCTCTCAAATGTCTTACAAACAAATCAACTTTTCAAACACCACAGAGCTCCGGAGGGAGGCGAGGGGTGAGGAGAACTTCCAATGGAGTGGCTTTCAGGGTCGTCAAACCCGGGATCTCTATCATGTCCACGGGCCCATCCGATAGGATTGAGAACTCGAACACTTGAAGCAAACGCGCTAGCATTAGATGAAGCACTTGGAGTGCAAATGATGGGGCAAGACCTCCAACCCTACCTGAACAAAATGGGCTCGAACTGTTGTCCCCTAACGTTCACATGTGCATGGCTTGTGAGGAACCTCTCTGGTTCAAAGGCATCCAGGTTTGACAAACCCTCGAGTCTCATTGAATCTTCCACAGTAAGCGGGTGCTAGCTAGCACGTGGTAGTCGGACATAGTGCAATCTCGTAAAGCTTCCCTAGGGCCAAAAGTGGGCCTGCTGGGTACAGACAGAGGGTTTCTTTGATAATGGCTTGAAGCTAAACAAGGTTTTTTATGTCTAAATCGTCAACTAGTCGAGTTTTGCCGACTTAGGTGTTGAGCTCTTCTTGGGCTGTAACACCTATTATTTTAAACAGGTATTAATTATGTAAAATTTAAATATTAGTGTGCCAATATGAATATTGTAAAATTTTATTTTAACACAAATATGTCCAAGTTTATTTAAACACCTATTTTGTGAAATTACCAAAATGTCTCTTATTGTTCCACTTAATTTGGAAAATGCCGTTTTGGCTTATCCCTCAAAGTCTTTCCGTGAAGACTATCTCCCACCCTCTCTTTTGTTATTTTTTCCTTAAAGAACAGACAATATCCTATATTCAACAGGTTGTTGAATTATTTTCATTTCTCCCTTTTACTCCTCTCTTTCTTCTTCATTTTCTCTCTTCTTCTTGTTCTCATTCTTCCTTTGCTTCTCCTTTCTACTTCCCATGGCAGCCCAGGAACCAAAGAACCCAAGAGGCCAAAACTCAGAAACCATCCCATTTTCCCTCAAAAATCACAAAAACACCGTCCTAGCAACTCTTATAGTAAGGAAACAAAGGGGATTTTTGTGATCTAACAATGTTTAAAGTTCGGATTTAAGGTAAAATTTCAAAACTCAAACTTTGGATTTTATGTTTTGAGTATGAAAATTTGTTAGAAATGTATTAGTGAGGATTGTAGATGATTATACAACATTTTTACACAGATTGAGGTTAGAAACATAATTTTTGGTTGGATTTAGGTGAGAAAGAAGTTTTGGTAGTTCTTGGCAAAAACCAAAGGGAAAAATGACATTTTAGGAAAAAACATCAAAACTAAAGAAAAAGAAAATGTGATCGTTTTTCAAAAACGACTTCGTTTTGTCGAGCCGGAAAAAATGACATCATTTAGGAAAAACAACATCACAACTGAAGAAAAAGAAAATGTGATCATTTTTCAAAAAAACTAAAAAAAAAAGAAAAAGAAACTATTTTGTGTCAGGTAGGATTACATACCCTGGCTTGCAACGAGAGTGACCAGATACTACACCATTGGAATAAGGATATTGTTGAAGAATTTATGTGTTGAAAATATTAAGCATGTTCGTTATAAGATTTGTAGTTTCAAATAATTTTGTTTTAATAAATATCAAATGTTTTGGTTTCATTTCTAAAAGTCTTAAAATCGAATTGTTTGTTTTAAAATCGATTTTAACATATTTTGCATTAAAATAAAATCCAATTTTATTTTCCAAAATTAGTAATATTATGTTCAAAAATTAATGTACATATTTTGAGCATGTTAATGATAAAAACACACTAATAAAATAAATTGACATAATTATGGAATTAGTATTTAAGTTAAATTTATGATTTTTGTACGTCTTAAGGTTAAAGAGGTTAAGGAAGTATTTGGAACTTATGTGGTGGTGGTAACAAGTTAAAAGTTATCTGTCAATAATTTGCTAATGAAATAGAGATTTTATTACTCAATTTTTGTGAAGTTTTATTTAACTAAAATTTATTATTTGGTTTGCAAGATAATTTATATATTGTTTGTAAATATTGTTATATGTGTATCACTTAGAAACACAATACTCTAAACCCATCTTGTAATGTACAGCAAGGTCAACTTGCTTTTTGACATGTTTTGATAGAATTTGAGAAGAATGGTTAGATAAATACAGACTCTCTGCATATATCGATGAGGATATGAAAGGACTGTAAAGAGTGAAGAGGGCGGTGGTTATGTCATTGGGCACGTGTACCCTAAAAGATAAATAGGGGAAGGTGTTGTCGCTCCCTTGGGTAGAAAGTTCTATAACACTGTATAGGAAATGTCTTGGTAGGGATTCGAAACTCAATGTCCCCTCATCGACAACTCATGGTCTAGTGTATTGAGTTGTCAAGGGTGCCCTTTAGGGTTTCGTTAAGTAGAGAGATGCAAATTCTCAATTTATTTGTGGATGTGCAAAAACATTATTTAATTATGTATAATATTATATGATATAATAACATGGTAAATTTTATCGATAGAGCGCATCCATTAGACATGATCATAATAGAATTATTATAAAATAAATAATATTATGTTTTGGAAATAAACAAACTATGCAGGTGTCAATAAGGTAAATAATAAAATCTAAAAGTGAGTAATGATTTTTCTACTGAGCATATTGTCACTCAATCCTTATTTTTTTTTATCTTTTCAGGATATATACAGCATGAGGTGACAATGAACAAATAGTTAAGGAAACTATGTAATTATGTCCAGTTGGACGGGCTTCACTTATGAAAAATATTTTTCCCTATGATATAAGCATCCTATGTTTTCATCTATGACTGTATTAATCTGTCTTGAAGATTAGAATAATGATGATAACAGATTTACAATATTAAATTAAATGTGTTACATTAAGTTATGGCTTTGTTGTTTTTATTTTTTTTCATTTTTAAAATTTGTTTCAAGACCCATATAAATTTTTAGAAAGTTCTAACGTTTTATTTTATTTTCTAATTTTTTATGTAATTTATTAAGGCCAGCGGCCCGACACGGGGCGTTATATGGGCTTTCTTTAAGACGCGGCGGTCGTTGAGGAGGAGAAGTGTGTCAAACAAAAAAAAAAAAAAAAAAAAACTTGTTACCGGAGGATTTATTTTAAAACAATGTTTTCTTTCAGTTCTCTTTTTGCGTAAATGATTATCATCTTTTCTAGAAAACATAAATTGTATTTTGAATAAGTAAACTGGTATTGTTGCTAGCGCGTCTAAAATTTTTGAATTTTGTAAAGGTAAAAAAGGGAGCATAAAATGTATAATTTTTGCCCTAAAAAATGATTTTTTTTAAATATGAAGTTCGATTATTTATGCAAATTTTTATGAACCCAACCCATAATGAATTAATGAGTACACTCTTTCATGGATGAATAGGAAAATAGTATTTTAAAACATAGAAATGGTACTATTCTTGAAGAATCAACATCTGAACATTTTTTTTAATTGTAGTAAATCTCATTTTTCAAAATTAATTGTAGCCAATGTTTTCTTTATAATAGTACAATTATAATTAATTTATCTTACAATTATAATTTATAATAAAATGAATAATTTTTTTACACAATATATAGATTTAAGGTGCAAATAAGTTATTTACCTTTTGCTTCAATGTAAATAATAAATTATTTACATAGTAAATTATTTATATTGTAAATCATTTACTATAAATATTTTCGAAAACCTGACATGTACTTTAAAAAATTTCCAAAATATTTATCTCCCTCCTTTTTTTTAAAATCCTAATTTACACATTGAAAGTGGTTATGGGCGTATTTTACGCTGTTTTATGGGTAGGAAGTTCTCAATCGATTAGTATCCAAAGTAAGATCGCCAATTAGCCTACTAGTTTACCCTAGCCAAAAAAATGGCCCATCAGCTAGTCACTAGTTTCTGCTTCAACGGTAAACCAGAAGAACAATCCTTAACGGAAACAAAAGACTTATAGGCCATTTACCCCAATCGATTAGTATCCAAAGTTAGATTGCCAATTAGCCTACTAGTTTACCCGAGCCAAGAAAATGGCCCATGAGGCAGTCACTCGTTTCTGCTTCAACGGTAAACTAGAAGAGCAATCCTTAACGAAAACAATAACACTTATCACTTATAGGCCGTTTGGTAACCATAATTAGAATTATAAAAATAGTTAATAAATAATATAAAGTTTTTATATGTTATAGTAAAAATAAAAAATTATTATACTATAAAGCTCTCCCATACTATAGTGTTTTAAACTATAAAAATAGTTTTTATCATACTTATCAAACACCCAATTAATTTAAAAAATATACTACATATAAAACTAGGGTTTTCAATTTCTTAAATATCACCGTTATTAGCATGTGAAAGTGGGATGAAAAGGATTTTCAAACTACAAGTTCAAACGCATTAGCAATCCAACATACACACATGTAGACTTGATACTAATTAATATCCGCATCGTACTGAAAATTGGAAAGCTCTTCTTTTTCCTGAAGCGACAACATTACGTCAATGAAGTCCTGATCATCATCAACCTCTCGAACACAAAACCCACATCGGCTCTACAATTAATGTAAAATAAAATAATGCCTTAAAATTAAAAATAAAATTATTTAAAGTTAAATAATTAATACAGACAATTTATGTAGAATAATTATGATGAATTTGGCTCTATATTTAATGCAATACATGTTAAGAATGAGAAACTTAATTATAAAAAGTTGACATATATGAATAGTCCAAAATGTTAAATTTTTATCCACCAAAGTGTACCATGTAAGCAAAGTAAAGTGATACACTAGGTATACTGAAAAATTCCTTTTGTCAAAAATTACAAACAGGAGTGGGCCTACGTAAAATTAGAGGCTCCACCCTTTTTGGAATTTCTTTTATTTATTTTATATATAGTATATGAGTAAATTTATAGTTTGCTCCTTCAAAATTCAGAAATTCTATACTTTCTCACCTCATAAATAGCCCAACCTATTTGATAATTTTACATCTAAGTGTTTTTTTAATTTAAATATACATCCTCGTCTCCTAATTATAATTAATCCTGGTCCATGATTGAAAGAGACGTAGTCCAAAGAGAACGACATATATTTATATATTTTTTTATAGTTTCGTGTGCACCAGGAGACAAAACGACTTCTTTTTTTTTTTTTTAACTCGATGTCCTTTCGAAGGAAAGCAGAAAAAGACACTCGGCTGTAGTTTGTTGAAACAAACGACATGGCGTCTAAAATTGGATTTTTTTTTTTATGGGGGCGTTAGAATTAATTTTAAAGTGGTTTAATTAAACCTGTAACTCGTCGTTTAAAGGTTTTTTTTTTGTTTTTTTGGTTTTCTTTGTTACTTCCAGAGTGACATGTCGATAGTTTTCAATCGCAAAAGCGTCTTTCAGCGAGAAATCACGTTGTGTTCTCCAGTGTAAAAATTTGCGTATTTATCGCTTCAAAAAAAAAATTGTGTTTCTATGTAGAAATCTAATTTCATTACTTCTAAGGTTTAGTATTGTTATTATTTTTGTAAGAGGACATGCGCCAGATCATATCAGATTCTACTGCAACTCATAGATGAACTGCATGTTTGTCGTTTGAAATTTCATTATAGTTTGTTTTTAATTCAAAACGACGGGTAGTTTGTACGATAGTCTTGTGACGTTTAGAAAATAGAGTATTTCGTTTTATGTTTAAAAGTCCATTGTCGTTCACGCGATAAAAACACGTGGTCAATATTGGTCAAAGAGCAGCACGTCCTTCATATCCGAAATTTGATAATGACAAGTGCAGATAAAACGCCATGTCGCATTCTGTTTAGGATTCCCCTTGTCGTTTATAGTAAGAATAACATCAGAACATTACTTAATTACTTAATGGATTAATTGCAAAAATTCCGCTTAAACTTAGTTTTGTAACACTTTAACTTTCAAAGTTTAAAATGTAACATCCGTTTCCTCTGAAGTATGAACTATTACAAAAAATATCTTTCTGTTAAAATTTTAACAAATAATTGACAAATACTATAAAGTATAAGGATATTCTAGTAATTTTAATTATAAAAATAACTGTAAAAATTAAAACAATAATAAAAAATAGTCTTCATTCATATTAAAAATCAATTAAAACCATATGGAATTCCTTTATATATATCTAAATTTTCTTTCAAGATTTTATTAATTTTTTTACACTCAAAAAGGATTTTAAAAATTTAAAGCTACATGTATTAGTGAAATAAAAAAGAATATAACACAAATATATTCAATATTACAAAAAATATAACACAAAATTATCAAAGAGAAAAAACTTTGATAGTATTAATAAAAATTCTTTCGTGTTTTTTAAATTTACATGGTATTTATGCATCTTAAAGTTTTAAAACACTTTTTAAGTGTGAAAAAACAATAAATTTTTTTAAAAATTTTAGTATATCAACAAAAGAGGAATCCAAATAGTACTATGTTTTTAATTGATTTTGTTTTAATTTTAATCATCAATAAAGACTATTTTTATTATAATTTTAATTTTTGTTAGCTATTTTAATAACTAGGATTACCAAAATATCCCTGATTTTAAAATTGTTTATCAATTTGCATTAAAATTTCAACAAAAGGACTATTTGTGTTAACAATTATTCATACTTCAAGGAGAATGAACATTATGTTTTAAAGTCTAGGGGATGAAGTGTTATAAAGATCATAATTTAGGAGAAATTTCTAATTAGTCTTTACTTTATTTGTATATATGACTTATCTTTTAGTGTCTAAAGCGCACCCAAAATACTCTCAACACAACAACAACACATACACTTTTTAACCGTTAAAATTTGCATGAAATGAAAATTTTGTACTCCTCAAACAATCTTAGACGAAGGGCGGAGCCATCCATAAACGAGGATAGGCAATCTATATTACCTGAACTTTTTTTCCCTTATTTCACATACAAATTTTTTATAAAATTTATATTTTGCTTTTTTAAAATTTTATACTTTATTTATCTCATCTTATTAATCAGTTACACTCTCATCCCCCATTTATTTTTCCAACTCCGTCCTTGGCGAGTAACTATGGCCTTGGAAAAATCACTACGAAACTTATAAAATGGCCATATATATATTTACGCTTAAACTAACGAATAGATATTAAGAAAAACAGAAATAGCGTTGAAGTACAAAATTAGAAACTCAAGTCTCACGATTGGTTTCTCAAAGTCTCAAACCATACTGGAAAGGAAGCAAAAAGCGGGAAAAAAATTTAATAAAACTCATAATTGCTCTTAATTTTTTGCTCTTATTCAGGTACCTACAAAATTAGGTTTGGCTTAACACAAACTTTTCTGAAAGCACTAAGCTTAAAAATTAAAATTGCTATGAAACAAGTACTGGCAAAAGTCGAGTTAATTACGAAGCATTATGATCACAACATAACTTTTTTTAACACAACAATAACTAATTAATATCAAAAAGAAATAATATCGACAATTGCAAATAAAAAAAAAAAAAAAAGCAGTTTTTCTTACACATGCACTAGGAAGGATAGCCGAAAGAATATATGCTAGTGGTAGTGGATCAAAACAAAAATGGTGGAAAATCTGAGAGAAATTCGACTAGAGTCAGCGTGAAAATAATTTTATGACCAGAAAATACATGTGCAATGATGAATAGCATGAAATTTTTACAACACGGAGAACCTGAATTTCAAGAATTGTCAGGGTTCCCGTGAGGTTTTGCTCTGCCTCAACAAAATTATAATCTGCCCCCAGTTTCGTGCACAAAGTTTCGGACTCAAAGACAACCAGTAATCATGAATACTACCAACTCCACCAGAGGGCTGGCTGCAACATCTCAATTTAGGTCTCTTTACGTTGTAAAACTCGCCTTATCTTATTTGGTAGAAATGTTTTTTTTTTTTTTTGGTCGAGAAAAAGAAGATCGGTGGTGTTTTCACGCTCCCAGCTGAAAAGAAATTAGAGGAAACCCCCTTCTGGCTCAAACCGATAGCCTGATAGAAGCAAAGTCTTCATATAGGTATTCCTTTGACACGATGCCACCGCAATCTTGAGCTCAATTGGAGTTTGAGATTTTTTATTCGAATAACCATGCTGAACACACCCTAAGTAATCTGAGAACTTGTTCTATTTTTCATTTTCTTTTCTAGGGTCTCGTGGTTTGGGCTTGTCCATCTAGATGTAGCTTGATACACTGAAGGCACATGGATACCGAACATTCAAACAGAGCAACACATGATAAGGCCTCATATGTCACTGCCCAATATGAACCTTTCATTATGTTAAAAGCCCATTTGGGTTTTTATTATTACTATTTTTTTTTTGGTTTCACATATATATGCTCAATCTATTCAGAGCGTATAAAATTAATTGCAATTTGCAAATGCCTTGAAGTCCAAGAGGGGGAAAATTGATAATCCAGTACCAATTCAAAAACCAAAAAATTAAAAAATTGCAAGTACAAATGCCATTAACTGTCAGAATTCTTTTTCCTTGCCGACCTTGTCATTATTAATATCTCCTTTGTTTTCCAGTTTTAAATTATTGAACAACCTTTAGTACTTGTTAGGAGTCAAATATGTAGACTTGGTTTCACCTATCCTCAATGATAGAAACAATATACCTATAATTAACTGCATTTTATGTAAGAATATATATATATATATATATATGTGGGTGTATAAAAATACTTTTTTGTAAATAAGGAGAGAGGATAATTTATATCTTAGCACATCCTAACTAAATTAGCACTTGCTAAACAATAACGTCATTAGCCAGAATCCATTAAATAAATATTAGCATCGTACTCGCGAAATATTACTGACCAGATTCCCTGTACATTTTTCTTTAACAATACTATTTGGTTTAATTCTTTATTTAGAGAGAAAGTGAGAATAACAAGAAGAGGTCATAAAGCAATGCATCTCTATGAGAAACTATTTAGTCCGTAGTTTCAAGTGATCACCTGGAGTTCGGCATTTTGATCTTTAACTTAAGGGGTTTTTACCTAATTCTAATTCTTTGGTCAGAATTATATAATTTGCCAAAATCATCATCTAATTGAAGGGAATATTTTCTCAAATCGTAGTTCATGTTCTTTTCACAATATCAAATTAGAGGACTACACAGTGAACATTTATATATAGGGCAAGATAAAGGATCTCAGCAGGCCAGCAAAACCATTCATAAAACCGTAGACAATTAAAAGAATGCAAATATAAATATATATAGCTAGCGTAATATATATATATATATATATATATATATATATATATATATAAAATGACCTCCTAACAAAACTCAAGTTTTTGAGAGAATTGATAAATTAATATAACATCAAAGCAAGAGGTAAGTTCTTTTTGAAGGTTAATTATTTACCATGATGCTTACTGTTCCACACTGACTCAATTTCTAACAGCTCAAGCTTTTGGAAAATTTTGATAAACCAGCATGTGATATTATTATATATATTAGCAATTACCATTTCCCATTCTCTGTTGCATATTAAAAAAAAAAAAAAACACAAAGACAACAAAATTCGGGAAAATGGATATAACAAATTAGTGCGTGTACAATTGATATTTTCTCAATCTCTAACCGACAAAAGGAGAGAGAAAATGCTATAAATTGCTATGTTGTAGTACTACTGTTCTAACACTTGAGAAGGGTTAATTCATTTTTGGAGGAGTCATGATGAGAATAGTCCTTTTGCCAGCTTGGCCTTCCAAGGGTGAACTCCAGGTTTAGGCCGCACATATTCGAATTAGACGACAACGTGGTAGAATCCAGCCTCTCCTTCAAGTTATCAGATTCTCGGAAACCTGAGTTTTCTCTTTCCGCCTAAATATATAAATAATTTACAGTTAAGTTAACCCCTCAATTATAACTGTACAAACGATAATAAAATTATAATGTATATATTGGAAAAAGAAAAATCGATTTTTAAGCAAAGGGTGGTTTTGATAATTATATATAAAGCGTACCTTGCTCACATTTTCTTGGAAACGAGAATCTGTCTCATGATTGGAGTTACTTCTCTCTGCTGTCTCTAGGGATGACGACGACCATAGACCTCTGCTCAAAATCACAGGGAAAAAAAAGGAGTTTAAGTGACAGTAATATTGGCAAAAATATAGAAGCTTATATCTTTTACGCAGACTAATTAGTATTAGGGAGAAAGAGGCAAATATTTTTTAAACTTTTTTAAAATAAATAATATATTTTAAAATATTTAAGGTAAGTAAAATTATTTACGCCGCAAAAATAAGAATAATAAGTAAATTTTGTACATGGTAAAAATAGTATTTCTCTCAAAATTTTTCAAAATATGTTATTTATTACAAATTTTTATAATATTATATTAGCCACAGTAGCAATGGTATGAATTATACTTTTTTTTGCGAAAAATGTCTTGATTAAAATTGTTGAGCATATGCATCCAGAAATTAAATAATATAAGCAAATCCTCCAAATAATAAAAGTAACTGTAATCTAATTGCATATAGCACACTGTTTGTTGCCAGACATAATAAAGTCAACAAAATCCAACCAACAAACCCAAACATTAATTAATTACTTGATAGATCGATCGGCCAGGACATGGTCGTCTTGTCAAGGACAATTCCTTATAATTTGCAGCAAGTTAACATAAATAAACTTTGTCAGAATTTGAACAGCATTTAGATTTGCACTTAATTTTCCGTTGACTTTTCAGGACTCATTCAGTTTTTGGATCAAGATATTTAAAGTTGAAAAGATGTAAGTTGATGAACAGGATAAAGAAATATAAAAAAAGATCGTAACGTTGAACGCAACATTATTGGACAAACAATAAAACTATTATTTTATTATAATAGTAAGTACATTAAGGTTATTCAAAAAAAAACCTACAACATTTAAAAATTAATACTGTCTTACACTCTAGAAACAACCTCTATAACACTCACTCGTTGAGGAACACGTAGCATACACAACCAAAAACTTGGAAGTGATCAACTACAAGTTTAGTATCCCATAGTTTTTCAAATGGTGAAGTAAATTTAATTCTTGATTGAGGAAGCCTGTTGATGACATGAGCTGCCGTCTTCATACACTCAACCTAAAATCTTCCAGGTACGTTCTTAACATGAAGCATGCACCGACATATTTCCACAAGATGTTGATTCTTTCTCTCTACTACTCCATTTTATTGTGGCGTGTTTGTACACATGAACTGATGTCGTATTCAGCATTCTCATAGATATTATTCAAATATCTAAGTGTATTCTCCATCGTTGTCTACACGCAAGCACCAGACCTCTCTACTAACTTCTCCTTTGATTGTTTCTTTAAATTCTTTAAATTCTGTAAATGTCTTGGATTTTTCTTTCATAAAGAAAATCCATGCATATCTTGAGAAGTCATTAATAAATATGACCATATATCTGATTCTGCTAATTGATGGTCACTTGACGCAGCTAAAGACATCCGGGTAAACTGACTCCAATGGTGCCTTTGCTCTGAACTTTGATTCTTCATACAGTAACTGATGCACCTTACTGTATTGGCGTCCTACACAAACAGTCTTAATTCTAATTTCAAGTTGAGGAAGACCCTTAAGCATTGACTTGTACATCATCACTTTTAACTCTTGGTAGTTAACGTGTCCTAACCTTGCATGCCACATACCTACCATTTCATTCTTTTGAGACTTATCTACATCAGCAGACTTTGCTGAAATTACATAAACAGACTGTAATCTTCGTCCTTCCATTGTCGGTGTGCCAAAGATCTTGATGTCTTGACGTACTTTTACATTATGCAGGCCGAACATGATGTAGTAGCCTGATGATGTAAATTGTGCCACTGATAGCAAGTTTTTTTTCTTGTCTGGTACATAATAAACATCGTCAAATGGCAACTTATTAGGACTATATTAGGGTACAACAGTTGCCTTGCCGATATAAGCTATCGATAACTTTGAATTATTGACTGTTATCATCACATGGCTTTCTTTGTGCTCTGTCATATTTTGTAGCTTGTCTCGATCACTAGTCATGTGATTCAAACACTCAAAATCGATGATCCAATCCTTTTCGTAGTTAATCCATCGAGCGGTAGTCACTTGAGTGCCACCTCTTCTTCAATAACAAATGATGCTTCAACATCCCACTCATTGTCACTTTGACTCTTTGTCTTAGAAGTCGCTGCGTTATTTTCTACAGACTTTTTCTTAGACCAGCAATTTTTAGCCATGTGGCCTTTCTTGCCACAATTGTAATAATTGCCTCCAAACTTCTTCCTTTGTTTGGATTGACTACCTTTGTCGCCATGCTTCTGAGTTCCCCCTGATTGTGAACTCCGTTGATGACATCCGGATCTGTCATCATTTCTCCTTGATCTTTCCCGGTATTATATTTGGGTTTGTCTTTGCCCTTACCACTAAAGAGCGCTTCTCCTTCACTTCTTGGTGAGACTCCACCCATATGCTTCCTCAGTGCTTCTTGACCAGCAAGCAAGTTTTCAAACTCAACAAGTGATGGTTGAGTAGGCCAACCTTGTATAGCAACAACAAAGCCTCTGTACTTTGGTCTTAACCCATGAATGATTATTCTTTTCATTCTAGGTTCTTCAACAAGGGCTGTAGGATCAAGTTTTGAAATTTCACGGCATAATGACTTTACTTTTGTAAAGTATTAATTAATAGTTAGATCTCCTTCTTTTATGGATAACAACTCATTCTCCAAGAGTTATAGTCTTGTATCATTATTCTATGAAAAGAGTATGACAAAAGTGTCTCATACTTCTTTTGGTGTTTTGGTGTCTCGAATGTGTCCTAGCATTTCTTCTTCAATTGTAATCTTTAAAGCAAATATCGATTTGTCTGCTTTAATCTTCTATTTAACAAAGGTAACGTTAGCACCTTCTGCCGATGGCTGTGTAACTTCACTACCGTCGATGACTTCCCATAGATCTTTCCCTTGCATGTATGACATCATACATGTCGCCCATGTGTTATAGTTTTTGTTGTTTAGTTTTTTTATTCCTCCAATTACTTGAAGATCACCCATCGTGTTGGCAGTACCTTAGTAACACTAAGCAAGCTTTGTCCTAAATAATAAGCTTGTAGAGTTCAAGACTACTCATGACACAAAGAAACTCACTAATTATGTATAACTCTTAAGAAAGCTTTTTTGATGTGGAAGATCAGTTAAAGTTACAAGCATATTTAAAATTTTAAGGGAGTTCACAACCTAGCTTTAATACCAATTATTGAACAGATTACTATTGAGCACACAACAAAACTACTATTTATTCATCTTATTCAATGTTTTGATAAAATGAGACCACCAGTAATAAATTCCCTACTAACTTCACCATTGACAAAGACAGGCAAACCATACATTGGAGTTTGAACACAAAAATGCTCAGACATAATTTTACTCTACTTGTGCATGTGTGTCTGTGGAATTTAATATTTCTAGCTACACTAATAAATGGAGGTTGTTAATATATATATATATATATATATATATATTGTATTGCATAATTTTTTAAGTAATATTTTTATAAAAATATTTATTATGAGTGCCTGAAAATGCACTTACCCATGTGAATTTGGAGGTAGTACTCTTGACTTTAGGTGAGATTTGGAAGAAGAAAAATCAACTGATCCATCTACATGATCATCAAGATTAATTCCTAGCCTTTGATTCAAACCCATATCAGCCTGTCCTTGACCTGAAATTTTATTCAATGTAACATATAAATTAAAAGACATTGCTCTTGCTTTATCAGACACCACGCAAAATAGTTCACAATATGGTCTTAAGTCAGTCCAATCTCAATCATTTTTATGTTTTAGTTGGGATACAGTGCCAAATGATAGAGTTTCTGTCCCACTCTTAAAACAAAAGGAATAATGGAAACAAGATAGATAAAAGAAAAAAAAATGTGGGTGTGTTCTTCGGAAGGAAAATCCAATTACCTGCCGCCTTGTCAGTGCTCTTCACTGTTCTATACATCTGCATGAACAACCCAAACAGAAAACAAGATAAATAAAATAATGAAAAAATTAAAAATTAAATAAAAATAAAAATAAAAGTAAAAGTCCGCATTGCTAAGATTACCCTCTAGATGCCCTTTTGTCCTTACCCCTTGTTCTCCACCCACCATCACAAACAAATAATAGCAATATTACAAATACAAAAATACGAAGAGAGCCAAAAAAAAAAAAAAAAAATTGTTGAATGGAAACTGTTGATAAGGAAAATTACAAAGAATATTATTCTCATAACATTTTCATCATATAAGTTTCAAAGCAATGAGTTCCAACAAAAAATAAAATAACAAACAAGTTTTCTCTCAGAGCTTATAAGGATTGATCATCAGCACAGTAACCCCACCTGTAAGTGACTCTTCACGTGAGCTAGGGTTAGATCCTTCACATTCATCAACTCTAATACAGATTTTGGCGTCGCTCCTGTGACATTTAAAACATATTTATCTAATCATATACACAATTAAACAACACAAAAAAAAAAAATCAAAGAAAGGGATGTCGCTTCATTAATTACTTTCATGGCCGCCAAGAAGCTGAACTGCGTGAACGAAATGGGCGTGAAGGGTTGTGGTCCATCTCATTCTCGGAGCTCTGACGCTTCTCTTCGCACCAGTACTAATATTCGATCTCGCGCTTCTCTTGAAGTCGCGGCCATATATTTGTGGTTGATGTTGGAAATGACAACTACTACTATTGCCAAAGCTCCTAGGAAGATGATGGACTTGTGGATGAGCAGTAGTATTTCTAGTATTGATCAAATTTTTCATCTCAAACCCTAGACTCAACGAGGGCTCATGAGACGAGCCAAGATTATAGGTATTACTAGTTTTAGTAGTCGTGTTCTCTAATGGGTAGAAACCATTTTCATGGCTCAAATCGCTTCCGGAGTCCGTGGTTGAGCTCCTATCGGTACTGAAAAGCACAGCTGGTTTTCTTGATGAAAATTTATCATGAGCTAGTAATACTTCCTTTTTAGCTTCTTTATCTAGGATTGGTGATGGTGGGCTGATCTGCAAGGAAAGATCAGGCAAAGAAGGAGTGGCTCTCATTATGCTAGTATTTTGGGTAATTGGGAACATAACGATGGGGGGAGGATCTAAAATATAAAGAAGAAACTGATAGGGGTATGACTGGAATAATATTGTTTTAGCTATACGTTGGAGAAGAGAAGATAAAGAGAAAATATAGAAGTTTACTTTCTTTCTTTCTTTCTTTTGAAATAGTTGTGATTATTTCATGAGTGGCTTATGATTTGCATTGGTGTTGAGGAAGATGAGGGAATAGGCTTTTTTGGGTAGGATCCCTCTTGGGGTTGACGGAAAAAATTAAAAACAAAAACAAAACAAAAATGAATAATATTGGAGAGGTTTATATTAGATACAGATAGATAGTCAGAAAATTGCCGGAAAAGGAGAAAGTAGCAGATTTCTTCCTTTAACTTTTGGGATGAAGGGTTTGAACAAAAACTGTGTGAAAAGGGGAAGTGGTATTTAAGAGTGGCTCAGGGAAGGATCAGAGGGACTTTTCCACACACACAGAGGAGGAAAGAGAAAAGTGAAGAGGATGATGAGAAAGAGAGATAATATTAGAGGAACAGAATTGTAATACAGTTTTCTCTTGTCGATACGGTACTAGAGAGAGTAGAGATTAAGAGAGAGAGAGAGAGGGAGAGAGAGTGATAAGGAGGTGAGTTAGAGGGTATAATGGGGATGTCCGAAGGGGAATGGTTGGAATTCGAGAAAACAAATGTGGCACTGTTTGATGGAATATTGGAATGGGGATTGAGTCTTTCTCTCTCTCTCTGTCTACGTTGATGGATTGAGACCTATTTAAATTCTCTAGTGCTTTTTTTTTCTTTGTTTTTTTTTGGGTTCCAATCAGATCTTATTCTGATTAACATTTAAGCTTTAATTCTCTGAATTTAGAATATTCCCATTTTATTTCATGAATGAGGATTGAGTGGCAGGCCAAAATATCCCTGTTAAAACCTACCCTTATTGGTCTCTTTCTCGCAGACGTGGCACACATCAGTTTCCATTATGAAAAAAACTTTTTTTTTTGGTTCAGCAACATTTTTTCAAACTCAATTATATACATATACTCACACACACACACACACACATATATATATATATATATCTAAAATTAAGTATCATGCTTCTTCAAACGAAGAAAAAAATAAGGAAAAAAATAGAGTTTAATTAGGTCTAATTAGATCATCACAGGATCAAAACCTCATGAAGGATATTATTAATTTCTTGCCTTGAAAACCTTGAATAGAATATACTTTTGGTTCTGTCCTTCCCTCCGAACTTTTCAGCACAACCAATATAGATATAGAAAAATTCTCTGGCTATCTTATTGTAACTTTAAAAGACTAATTTATACGTTGAATATGATAAAATTAGAATAAGTTACTAATATTTTAACCAAATAACACTAGTACCTATAACTACGCTGAACAAAGTAATTAGTAAAATTTTAAAATCACTTCTCAACGGTAATAGATCTATTACTTTTCCTGTTTCGAGATCATCCTTTGGTCTTTAAGGGGGCTCTCACAAATTTAAAAAAAAAAATAGGCATAAAAAGAAGGGTGATTGGTCAAAGCCAACTCTCTAGTTCTTATTTGAACACACGACGAAAGAGTTGGTTTAAGTTATTTGATCCTGATTATTATTAAGCACATTTGCCAATTACAATCGAGCTGTACACGTGCAAAGCCAAATAAAAAATTTTAGATATGTTCGGAAATAATATGGTCTCGTGAGAAATAAGGAGGGAATATTGAGAACTATATGTGGACGAAGTGTCTGTCAGTGTGGCTGGGTGTCCGGCGACACCAGGGTCGTCGTCCCACATGCATCTCTCTTTCTCTCTCTCCCCCATCTTTTCCTAATTACGCGCTTTCCCACTCTCTAGTCAACCCACCACTTCTCACCATATAGCAACTTGTAGCTTAGCTATACAACAATAAGTACCAAAACTACAAGTTCTTCAGTGTAGAATGAGTTATAAATCCCACTTACATATATGTTTTAATAGCACTATTGGGCATGATACCAGAAGTGATGATAATTATCGTTTTCCATCCAACTTTAAGGTTCTTCTCTCATTATTGGATTCCACATGTGTGATGAGAGTGAAACTAGATTCATTCTTTATGTGAAATTGAGCAAGTCATTTCTGTTTTATGGGTAATTCAATGAATTTTGAGTCTTTTCCTGATGGGTTTTTTTTACCGGTAATGCACGTATTTAAATCATTAAATTTGATTAAAATCACTTTTTTTTTCATATATCTAGCAGATAAAAAACAAATACTCATTGGTAAGTTATTTTTTGAATACCACCCAAAAATTATTATGAATTTTTTTGGTTAAAATATATGGGAGATATCTGCTTGTTCTTTAAAAAAATCGCAAACACAAAAAAAAGCCATAAAAAAAATCACAAACATACACAAAAAAAAAAAACCACAAACACACACACACAAACTTTTGGGTCCTTTTTTTTTAAGGGAAAAACTCTTGGGTCTTGAGTAAGACGAATTTGTTAACCCATAATAAGGTAATTATGATAAAAATGAAAACGGCGCGTGAGAAAAGAAAGTACATGGAAGAAAGGAAAGGGTGAGGGGGTAAATTTTTCAACAGCTAGCATTTGTCTAATGTGGGAGGCTCCGGTCGTCCCCAATATTCCCTCTCCGTATCCAAATATACCAAGCCTAAACCCACCTGTCGAGCCCCACCCCACCCGCGCGTGGAAACCCACGAAGAAAGACCATATTCCTCGGCGTCGACATGGGTTTCGGTCACGTGACATTTGGACGTGACCTTGTCTAGCCTTATAATAATATATTCTCGTCTTCTTCTCTTAATATATATTCCCCTCTTTTAATTACTCTTTAATACATTATTAATGAATTTATTCTATTCTCTCTGCAGAATATTAAAAACCATATTAAACACCAAGCTCAAACCCCCATGCCTTGGTTTCCCTAATTGTTTATTATACATTTATAATCCCATTTTAAATTTTCGTTAATTATAATTATAATTAATGCTGATTACAGAAACAACAAGATGACTAGCTAGAAAAATGTTAATAATTTGTTAATAGATTTCGAAGCCCCGGTCAGCGACTGTTGCGCTCTAGATTCTCCGGGAAATGAGAAGTTTTTTGTATTCTTTCTCCTATTATATATTAGTTTTATTTAGAGGCGGATAAAATTCGTCTCTCTCCCTCTTGTTGGATTATTGAATCCCAAGCTTGCAGAGGGGCAATATGCGGTCAACATGTCTCTCTATGGCTCACTTGCAATGTTGTCAAATGCTTTGGCTATATTCCATATTACATGTGCTTGTCTTTTATATATATATATATAGGAACAAAATAACTATATATTCATCTTTAAGTTAAGTAAGTATATATATTCATGAAAAGGACCTCATTTGTGCTCAGTTTGAGACACTCTTATTCCTTAGTTTCAAATTCTACCTTCCCCTAAGAATATACATTAATATTACATATATATCTTATTCTAATTGCTGGTTTTTCTCTCAAGTACTAATATAGAAAGGGAAAGAAAATAATAAAAATAATAATACATAAGAATTTTCTTTTAGTTATAACATTTGATTCCCCGGCCGGTTCATTAATTAATGTAGCTCAAACAAGAAGGAAACGAATAGTTTAATTTTTGGCTACAGTAGCATATAATTTCATGTTCTTCTAAATGGCTTACTTCTGTTCCACTATTTTCATGTTAGATGCTTAGAACGCAAAATGAATGATTCCCGGTCACTTCTTCCTCGGGAAAAAGAAAAGGAGCAAAAATAAAGTAAGCCCCACCCAAGGAATTAGACTTGCCATTAACCAATGTAGAGTACTCCATATATCTAATTTAAATAGATTATTATGTTCAACTTCTTGACAGTTGCTTGAGTTACACATATATTAAAGGCCATACGATTTTTTTAAAATTTTTGGTAAGAAAAAGGCCATAAATAATCGAAACCAATAGGAGGCCTTAGCCAGGTGTGCTCTAATGGGAAATCATTAATGGTAATCAATGGGGAAAGATAAATAATTCAGTTTTAGGTGAACCAAACAGCACTAAATCCGTTGATAGCAGTAATTTTTGATTACCATGCTTTTTGGAAACTCTTTTAAAAGAAAAAAATTAATGGAGAGAAAAGACAAAAAAAAAAGCCTGTACGTAACACATTAATTTACATTGATATAAATACATATATATTTAAAAGTCATGTAGTACTAATCAGAAGAATATTAGTTTCTTCATGTTGATTCGTGAGATATTTAGATACAGCCAGAAAAGCATGTGTTGCTTTGAGATTTGAACATCGTAACATTCTCGCCTAATTTCTTCTCCTCATGATCCTCCTCTGATAATTTGAGTATCAGTGAAACGACAAAAACGAGAGGAAAGGAATCACCGAAATCAACGCCGTTTTGGCTGACGAGTCCACGAGATCACATCAGTATATACAATAGATACACACACACATATAGTAAATATATATAAATATAACATTAATTTACAATGACCCTTTTAGCTGTGGGTGCTAATTCCACACACATACATACGTAGATACATAATATTATGATCGTCGTATTTGCTGGTTTCAGTGATTAATTTCCCGATGTCCTTTTGAGTAATACAAGACATATTTTAATGGTTTTTTTAAATGCTTTTTCAGTGCCCGAAAAAGAAATTAGCTGACGACTGGCGTAGGCAATAGCATCCATGCCACTCCTCCAATAATAGAGATAATAATGAGTTAATGAGTAGCACCAAACGCGGTCAAAACTCTTGTCACTTGTGAACAAAACCTATTAGTTCTGTTTCTTTTTTCTTTTAAGCAGTCACTTTTTGGAGCAACACGGTTTAGTTAGATAGCAACTCTTTACCTACAAAAGAAGTAGCTGATGCCCTGTTCGGTAGCTAGCTGCATGTATATGTGCAGAGAGAGAGAGAGAGAAGGGGGAGAGAGACAGAGACAGAGAGAGAGTCCCTGAGTAAAGTGGTCCGACATGGAAAACCGTACTACTAGGTGAAAACGAAGGGTAAGTCAATTTACCGAGGGAAAAAAGGAGGATGAAGTCACACCCTACGTAAATAATGATATATTTATACACACACTTTTGTTTTTTTTTTTTGCCCTTTTTTACAGTTTTAACTTGTTTAGATCCAAGAAGATAAGAACAAGGTTAGTTTCTTAATTATATATTTTTTAAAGTACAAATGTATTATTTGAATTTAAAAATTTTATTTTAATTTTAGCTTTCTATGATAAGAATAGAAAAAATTAGATAAAATAACATAGCCATTTTAAAAAAGTTCATGACGAATGCTTTATAGATTTAAAAAATATAAAAAGCCCCAAAAAAAACAAATTTTAAAACAAATCTTGAGTGTTTTATGTTTCTTGTATGTACTTGAAATATTTTTTATAAATAGACACAGTGTATTTAAGGATAGCTTCGCTTCTGTCTTGCCTTTTCTTCTACATAATCAAGACAGATAAAGTGAAAATAAGGCTTTTAGACTCAAAAAATATATCTTAATAGTTTCTAAAAACAGATAAATAAATTAAAAAATAATAAAAACTTGTATCATTATATTAATCCTAGGAAAAAAATTCTCATGCTTTGAAACTTGGAAGTGGAATAAGTCATGTATTTATATTTTTAATATTGGTTTTTGAGGTGCTTATGGGTATAGTAGTACTCTCATGATTTTCATTTTTCCCTACCTTATCTCATCCAGCTCCCGTCTATCCACAAGCAGTAGCTTGGAGTTTTGTTCATAGCACAAATCAAAAGATTAACATTTAAAAACATGATGTTAAGAGCTCGATTGGTAATGTTTTCAAAAACGACTTTGTTTTAATATATGAAGATTGAAATGAGAAATTTTTGAAACATGGTGATAGGCCTGTTTCTCTAATTGTTGAGAACGATTTTAGCTGTGTCAAGTTGTTGCACCATATTTATAAATCGCAAAGTACGCATTACTTACTCATTTTTTATAGTTACGCATTACTTACTCTGTAATACTTGTTAAATGCAGCGTTAGAAATGATTTTCACTTCTTCATAATTATATTCGTATTCTAAGTGTGTGAATTTGTATCCAGAATTTATGTTGACAGATATTCTAATAAAAACTTTACTAGTGAACTTTTTTCGTTTTTACTGTGTACTCAGAGCCGGTGGCAGTGTAAGGGCCTGAATTTTCCTTTTTTTTTTTGTTAAATTTGGTTTTTAAAGGGTGTTGAAGAAGAGGAATAAATCTTTGTAAGTATTACTTTAATTATCTGGTCCTTAATCATTAATATCCATCAGAATGTATGCCCCAAGTCTAAATATTTGATCAAATTTTAACTTTTCATTTAGAAAGAAATTATACAAAATAACCCCTAAAAAAATGAACTTATTAATAAAAAAAATAAAAGTCTAGTCATGTAAATAAAAAAATAAAAAAAAAGAGATCAAATTATGAAGGAAACCCTGAAACCAGGGATTAGGGAAGGAAAGTAAACATAAATTTCAGGTTTTGGAACCAAAAACTCAGGTACAAATTATACATTGCTCTGTGCTTTTCTTTCTCTAATGATTAAAGAAGACTCTTCGTTGTCTTAAAATTTCACTACTACAAAGAATTATAGTTAAACAACACTTTTTTGGTGATGGTTTTTGAAAGTGCTGACATTGGATACACTTCTAGAAAGAATAACACGAAGATTCTAGAAAATGATCATGAAATGTAAGCTTTTAGCGACTGTTTTTTAAAAAATCGTTGTCAAATGCACTTTTTAAAACATGTGGCATAGAAAAAATTTCATGTTTCGAACATTTTTACACAAATATTTGGCCATAGTTTTTTGAATATCAATGATGATTTTAATAAGAATTTCATTATAATGTCTAGAAATTTGACAAAAAAATGAACGGACTTTTTCCTACTCTTGTTCCTAAGCACAAATCTTGAATTTTTTTTCATTCTTTTATAGTTTCAAGCATCTCTTATTTCCTTGTCTAACTCTTGTTATCAAACTATCTCCCTCTTTCTTCCATCCCTCTCTAAATTTTAAACTCCAAAATTTTAAAATCCCCTCACTTTCTCTAAATTTCCCCCATTTCTTTCTCCTTTTCTCACTCCCTTTCTTCCATTCCCTCTCTCTATTTCTCACCCTATCAATCTCACTGCCATCACCATTGAGAGTCCTACAACCATGCATGTTGTTGCCTATGTTAGCCCGCCACTATGTCCACCACCACTAGCCCGCCACCATGCTAGCAAAGTAAGACTTTTAGGATAAATTACATTGATACTTATTGTGTTTTACCCAAATTACAAAGATATCCCTATATTAAAACTAATCACATTGACACTCTTTTAGCCTTAACTATGTTAATTTTTATTTGAAACAACGAAAGTATCCTATTTAATCTCAGCCATTAATATAGAAAATAAAATCCCAACCATTGATTTGAAAAAAAATACCCTAATATTCTTACCAACCAAACACCCCACCCCCCAAACCTATGCAAACTCCCTACATCTATTCGCTCTCTATCCCTGCATCTATCTACCCTTTGCCCCTGCACATCTCAATCGCCACTCGCCTGCCATTTGCCCTTAACCCGTTACCATGACACATCCTACCTGCCCCAAGCCCTAACCCAACCTACCCCTCTCCCACCTCTCCCCATCAATCCCCTACCTCCCATCAAGCTGCCATGCCTATCACCCCCCTAATCCCACTCGTAGGCACTAAACCCAACCAGCCCATCCCTCATCGCCCTCCACCCCGTCAGGTCTTAACCCACGCCACTACCCCCCACCCGCAACAACCCCCAATGTCACCCCTTGCCCTAGCCAACTCACCCCAGTCGCCGCCTATCGTCGTCATCCTTTGCCCCAGTAGTCGTTTGCCCTCCCTATCATGCCTCCAAACCTAGAGAGCAAAGAAAAAGAAACAGAAGAGAGAGAAAGAGGGGATGGAGGAAGGGTGGCTGGGAGAATTTTCTAATTTTTCTCATTTTTAGTTTTAAAATTTGAAGTTATTGTTAAGTTTTATACCTGGTCTGTCCAAAAAGAACTTTTATTACTAGTTTTTTATATTTGTTTCTTTTCACAGTTTCATAGATGGATTTTTATTTTGTAATTTTATTATAATTGTTATTTTATGAAAAAATATAGTATTAAGAAGATATTTAGTGGATGGAGAATATTTATAACATTTCTACACATTATAAATGTAGCTCATTCAATAATATTACAATAGAAAAAAGATTTTCAAAGAAAAAGATAAAAAACAAAAAACATTTTTAACTGTTATTTGAGTAAAATTTATAATTACAGGTCTATAAAAACTAATTAAACACATTTTTATGTTAAGTTAGGGTAAAAACATCATTTCTAACTCCATAATTAATTAAATATAATTTTTGGCCAAATACAAGGGCATTGTGGGCATTTCAAGTAAAACAAATAATCAAATCATGGTCAATTATAATGGTTTACTAACAGAAGAGGTCTCCTTATAATTATTTTCAAAAGAGGTATCAGTATAGTTTATCTTTTTTAAATTTGTATCTAAGGTTTTTGTTTGAATTTATATGAGTTTTTGTTATATTGCTGATAAATTATGATGAGAAGGATTCTTAACGTACATTTTTTTTTTTTTGGGTTATTTGTTTTGTGTTGATCAATATGATGGGTTTTTCTTTTTGTTAATATTAGTTTTTAAATTTTTCTAGATATGACAATGGTTTTTTCGGAGTTATTGTAGACACTGCCCTTCCTTGTGGTGTTTTTTTTTTTTTTTTGGACACAATACGAGATCGAACGTCCCAACTAGTATTTAACTTTGACTGCCTAGCTACTATCTTATCATTATTAATATATCCACCATATTTATGTGATGGAGACACTTGTCAATAATGATGGTCCGTGCGTACGTGTTGTTTATGTATGCAATATCAATGTATAGCATCTCATATGTGTTCCTATGACAATTCATAATGAGAGATCTTCATTATATGTCCGTAGACACCATATATGGGTATGTATGGACATTTCAATGGATTAATCGGCTTCCTAAATATCTTTTTTTCCTCATTTTAGTAATGCTGATTGTTGATGGTGAAAAATGATCAACTTAATAATGCTCACAAGTCATTCATGGTTTTTAAAAATTAATGCAATAAAAATGAAAAAAAAAATGATGAAAGTAAGAAGACCAATAAATTTATAGTATTTCACTTTTTAATGAGCTATATCCATTGTATTTTTTCTTATTAAGAGTTTGTATACAATACACTCAGATTTCTAGAAATGAAAGAGTGAAGTGTTTTTTGATCAAAGGAAGAGAGAGTCCTTCTTCCTTTTTTCCGTGTCCCTTCTCTTCTTCTCTATATCTTCTTTTTATATTAAAATGATTAGAATATTGCTAATAGAGGCAAGAATATTTGTGTTATGTGCTAGCCTTTACGTGTGGTGTCTTTGCGCGTGATGAGAGGGTGCATCAAGTCTCGTGCGTGTGGTCTTGATTTCAGGCGCACTGTCTTGATGGCTGGTCCTGCTCATTCATATATATTCTTCTTGAAATGATGGCCGCAATAATGGGCGGAGGATGAGAAGCTTTTTTAACCTCAACCTCATCCAAGATCGATGAGATCAGTCAATCATCTTGACTTCCACTCTATTTAAGATTAATAAGCTGAGTTAGGCTTTTCATTAACCTCGCCTTCGGAAAACCTATTTTAGAAAATTGATTGAATATTCATTAAATCGTGTGAGAGGATATTGAATGAACAATTCAATATTGTACAGTACTTATTGGACAGATCATCAAGGGTTATGTGGACACTGGACGAGACCGACATGCAAGGACAAGGCAGAGACATGTCATACCAATCAGCTTCAATGGCCAATGGAAGATTTCAAAATGCCCACCGAACTCGGGTCTCTTCTTATATTTGGTTTAAACTTTAAAGCGGCCCCAAAGCTCAGCTATTAAACCCAGCTTCCTACTGTCCCCAGAGTCAGAAGATAAATAAATAACTATAAAAGCTTTCGTCTTATATAATGAAACAAGTCCCAGGAAAAAGGGGAAAAAATTACGTGGCAAAGTTGTTGAATGTTTCGTATGCACTCAAAGCTAGCCTCGCTGGCCTACTTTAGATCCCATTAATGTTAATTTTTTTGATGGATCTTATCCCATTGTTAATTAGCCAATAAATTTCCCAACAAAAAGCGTATTTCTGTCCTGTCAATCATCATTATTTCTAGCAGCTTCTTTTTAGTTATATAGGACACGGTAACGAACTTAACTTGACCACTTTTTGTTCTGTTAAACAAAATTCATGCAGGTTCGGTCATGCTGATGTAATTTTGTTGTTTTTTCCTTTTCAATTTTGTTTTAAACAAAAATTTTAGATCGTTGTTAGTGGTAAAACCGAGAGGCGAGGTTCAATCCCAAGATCAGATTATCGATTCGTGGCTATTTGGATTGGGGGGACTTGTGCGAGGGTCCATCTAACTAGCAAAGCCTGGCATCAAGTGTTTGGCCTAACAAGCCAGGCGCTGGGGCGGGTCTGACGGGATGAAATCGACGTTGAACTCATCTTGATGGACCACAACAGGGGTTGGGGTCAGGCCAACAGCGCTCAACTCCTAGGTAATATTAATGAGCAAGAATCAACGTTTGGGTCGAGCTAATGAGGCAGGTTTAATTCTAAGGCTTAAACTAACTGGTTAGAACCGGTACTAAGGTCAGTCAGACAAGACAAACGCGATTTAACATTGAGGGACAAACTAATGAGTTGTGACCGATATCGTTCATGACTCGACCCTAGCTCTTATATGTAGGCCCATCAGGCGACCCCATCTTCATCCTGGTCGATTATGACCGATAATTTTTTTTGGTTTAAAATATGTAAAAGAAATAGATAGAAATCATGCTTGTGGTTTGCAAAATAAATAAATAAATAAATAAGTAGTTTTTCTTCTTTCTTTCGTAACTGAAAGAAATTAGGAAACAAAAGAAAACTGTTATCATTTAAAAATTAAACAGAAACAAAAATATTTACCAGAGGAGGCCATAATTTGCCATTCATGAATGTCATGCTCCAAAAATTTGATTCTTCTCCATGTTATTTATTTATTTATTTTGCTAGATTCCTCCATGTTAGTAGTGTCCTTATAGTTATAGATTAGTTCGATCCTAACTACTGAAGGAGGATAGATGGCATTTTTTTCTTTTCTATGCGGCAATCATAAGAATCCATTCCAATAGCTAATGCTTTGCCTATTTTTTGAAATTGTTAATAAATAAATTCCTTATATTTTGTTTGTTTGGGAAGGTACCTTTAAATATTCCCGTGACATTGTCTGTCTCTCATTTTTCCATAGTTGTCGCCTGGACCACATAATGAACAGTTTTATATTTTGCTCCAAATGCTTGCTTATATGTTTCTCATACTTTCCTCCTTTTGGCTCTTTCTAACACTAATGAAAAGAATGCCCATTTATTCTGGCAATCGTCATCCTCCTCATCAATTGCCACTAGAAAAACTACCTTAAATGTCAACATCAAGAATATATGCATACATATTTGCGTGTGTACAATTCATAGATGTCCATGTATATTTATTTTTCGAAAATTATCATATCTTATAATATAATACAAATATCTACATGTTTCATTAATTTTATGCACCATATGAGACGATATTTATTAACGTTTGAAAATTAATCGCATGACATGATACATGTTCTTAATGGACTAACAGAACAAAAAAAAATTGGAAGCTTTCAAAAGAATATGAGATTTTAAGATAGATACAGATCTCAAGCCGTGGCCAGCAAGTCATTTTATGTCATTTAGCTCCAAAAGCACAATAATGCAAGTGTGGACCAGGGTCCGGTCAGGGAGAAGAGATTGAACAATCGAAGAAAAAACCGATTCAAACAAAAATAGAGAACTCAGGATGATTTGGACTCTATTTGCTGGTCCGACTTATATATGCTTCCACTGAAAAAAAAAATAATAATAATAATTAGAGATTTGAGGGTAAATGACCCTTTTTTAAACTATTCTTAAGTAAATAGTATTATTTTTTAAAAATTAAAAAAATGACTTTTTTGTATATCAATATATTGAAGTATATCAATGATGTAGTGACGCTAACAATTTGATAAGCTGTAATATCAATGTTGTCCTAATTTGTAGTTTATCGTATTAATTTTGTAATTTATTTACTTAATAATTTATCAGTTTCTCAATAATAAATCAATTTATTAGTGATAAATTATACTTAATAAGTGATTTATTAATGTTAATCAATAATATACATCAATGACACACTGTGTTTATCAATGTTAACTGCTATAAAAATGGTCATTTCTTTAATTTCTAAAAAGTTCAGCTATTTTCTTAATTTTTAAAAAGTCTAAACATTTATTTAAAAAGGTGATAAAAAATATGTCCTTTTTCTAATTTTCTCCAACAGCAACATTATTATTATTTTTTTTATTTTTATTATTATTATGTTTCAGTAGTCAATCAATGTTTGCACGTCGTTTTAAGATATTTATCATTACTAGCAAATTATGAGGAAATCTGTCACGTCCCAGCCCATCTCAGAGAAAAAAAAAAAAGAAAAAATTACATATTTTACTATTTTTTTTAAAATTGTGTTAATTTATATTATATTTAAAAAAATTTATAATATGCTATCATTAATATTACATGTTAAATTATACCATAAATAAACATATATAGTATTTATAAAAATAAAGTTTAAAAGGTTATATTTGTAAAAATTCTAAAAAAAATATATGTATATAACATAACAATAATAAAATACATAAATCAACATCTCGGCCCAATCAGGATTATGATTTTTTTTTTCCACTTATTTTTTTAAGGATGGTAGTCATCATTCTTAATTACGTCTAAAAGAATAGTTTGACTAAATGAAAGAAGTTTTTGTCGTGTGCGTGTCTCAGTACGTTTGCCAAGCAGGCTGTCTGCAAGTTTACTTTTTCAGAACTGTATTTCAGGTACTTAATTAAGTCACAATCACATAAAACAAATTTCAAAACTATGATTGGTTACTTGTTTAAATCACTTGATGAGGTAATAATCTTTTTGTGCAAATACATCTTATAAATCAGAGTTTTTTTTTTTTAAAAGCATTTTCAGCAAAGGACATTTCCATTTGACCTGTATATTGTAATTTAACAAAGTGACAGCTATTTTGAAAAATAATAATGAATCTAACATAATAATCACCCACAAAATACTTGATCTTTGACCCTTTATTTTTTGCAGCAATGTCTATTCACTTCGAGCCATTTTCTGATCTGCGAGGTTTCTTCTTCCTCAGCCTGGCCCCTAAGAATTGGGCGCAGCCCGTTTTACACTACCAATCTTTACTTCCCAGGCCCAGGGTCGTCGACGTTTCATTTTGATTACACATTATAACTTAGGTTAACGACATATCACCCTTTTTTTTTTTTATTTGTAAAGTTAAAATATATTTTTAATTTATGAATATTTTTTATATGTCCTAATGCATAAGCATAAAGATATTAATGACTTTAATAATGATATTGTAAATTTTAATTTATTTTTCAAAGTAATAATAATATACGTATTTAAGATTTCAAACGACTTATGATATTATTATATTTTAAAAAAATCCCTGAAATTAAGGTGTTTGTTGCTTAAATTTAAATTGGTATCCAAAATAAGGATTTTAAAATTCCCTCAGCAAAAAGATGGGTTTTTTCAACCAAAAAATTTGATTACGATTTTATTGACAAATTGAAATTAGAATGTTGTAATTCAATTAATGAAATAGTATTTATTAAATCTTTTGTGTGTCTTACAGATTATATAATTGATATATCATTAAGTTAATAATATATAATGATAATGATTCGTAATTTTTTAAGACTTTAAGTGATAATGATATTTCTGTTTTTAGTGACATATAATTAAATTAATAATATAGTATTTATTAAGTCTTTTTGTGTGTCTTATATATTATATCATTAAGTTAATGATATGTAATGATAATGATATTTAATGACATTAACTTTTTAAAAATTCAAGTGATTATGCTTCCTATTTAGCTTGTGCTAACATTATGGATCTATAATACAAACAATATTATATTAAATTAATGATATTCATTTTTTTCTTGCTTCTTGTATTTTTTGAAATTATATTGTACGCAATTTAATGATGCGAATTATTATTTTTTTGTTTGTTTAAATTATATTGTAATTAACCAAGTATTTATGTATTTCTTTATTATAAATTTTTTTCAACAACTCAATTATGAGAAAAATAAGGAGACCTGTTAAAAAATGAATACATGATAAAGTCTACTTAAAGGATATTTTTAGATTTTTAATATACATGATTGAAAAAAGAGATATATAAGTAATATTTGTAAAACAAAGACATATTTTAATTTACTTTTGAGAAAAAGAGTTGCATTGTATAATTGTATAATTTTTAGGGCTAATGAGATAATTGACTCAATTACGTTTATTGAATTGAAATATGACTCTAATTTGTAAAAATTCAACAAATGTCTCATAATGATATCATTAAAATTATTTACATGTAATTATATAATACAATATGTAATATCATTAAAGATATTTTTAAGATATTTTAAATATTATGTTAGATTTTAATTTCATAACAATAATTTAGACACGTATTGTAATTTTTTCTAATTTTTACTATAGTTTAATTTAAAGAACTAATGGTACTACTGCATGGCCCACGGGATAAGGCGCTGGTTTACGGAGCCAGAAATTCTACGTTCGATCGTCGGTAGGGTCGACTTTTCTTCCCAATTTTTGTGAATCTTGATAGACGACTTATGTACGATTAAAACTTTTGGCAAAACAGCAAAAGCCATGTCATTCTGTTCATCATTTTACAACGATATGTCGTATGTTCAAAGAACATAATACTGGTATATAAACGACGTGTCGTGTTTTTTAATGACACACATGCTGTCATTTAATTTTTAATGGCCGCGAATTCTCAAAGGAAAACTGTGTTGGAATCAAATTCTAACACCAAAATTTTAACATCACAATTTATTAAAAATATCAAAAATAATATTATTAAAATAATCATTAGGTAATTATATTATATAATATGTAACATTATAAAAAAATACAATATAAAATTTTTATATGCCAAACACCTTTATAAATTTCACTGTTTTATTACTAATAAGATTGTAACCTATAGTTGAAAATGTATTCATTAAATAATTTTGATCAAAACTTTTAATTATTACACTATAAAACTTTCAAATACTATAATAATAAAAAAAAATTTACTTTAATATAATTTTCAATCTAAAAATTTCAATTCTAACCGTTCCCAAAAATTCGTTCATAAAAATATATTAGTAGAAATAAAGCAGTGTCAACTGATACTTAACAGCGGTGCGTATCGTTGTAAGCTCCAACTTTCTCTTGTCGTTCTTCTGTTAGACAAAGAAAGAGAGAGAGAGAGAATGACGGTGTTTCACTTCTTCAATTGTGCGATTCTGACGTTCGGCCCTCACGCCGTCTACTATTCCGCCACTCCTCTGTATGTGCCTCTTCCTCTTCTCTCTTCTTTTTCTGAATTTCCAAATCTCTTTTCCCGGTGTAGATCTATTGTGATTTTCAATCTCGCTTTCACGTAAACCCTAAATCAATTGGAAAACTTAGAATCTTCATTCTATCCTTGAAGTTTGTTCTTTTGCGATTTCTATCTGTTGTTTGGAATCTGCGATGACTGAATTTGTTTGATTTACAAGTATTATATATTCTTTTGCAGATCCGAGTATGACACTCTCAGTACCTCTATTAAAGCTGCGATTGTTTATCTCATAACCGCTTTAGTCAAGGTTGTTTTTCATGGTTAATATCCACCGCTATGCTGCGACTTTTTTCTTGGATGTTTTTTATCTCATTTCTTTCTACTGCTACGAAGGATTAACTTTTTTTTTTTTTGGGTAATTGATTATTTTTGCAGCTTGTTTGTCTTGCAACGTTTCTGAAGGTATCTGAGACTGACAGCTTCGATCCTTATCAGGTAATTCATTTTATGAATGACTTGGATTATTTGCAGTATAGTACTTAATATGCTTCTATTGGGATGTCTGGAACTTTAGGTTTCACGTTTAGTTTGTTTCATTTTGATACTGCAGCTTTATGCGTATTTGTTTGAGTTAGTTTTCAACACTTGACATGAAATTTGTTGGACGACCAGATCGTATGGTTAAAGGTTGCTGACAAAGCTCTTCAATAGGGTAGATATGTGTTTGGAAAGTATTGTTATAGAACAGAAGAAGAGATAAAACGTTTTTTTCTTTTTTTTTTCTTTTTTTTTTTCTTTTTTTGGGTCTGTTTTAAAGAGAATGGAGTGGGGAAAGGTAGAGCCGTTAGAGGGCCTTGAATGCTTGAATTCTTGTTTAGTGTTCTCTATCAGCTGAATTGAGTTGAGATTTTTGACACCACAAATTCATATATGGGTTTTTATGTTCATTCACCATCATACTTCATATGTAATAAGATGGAGGTTTGAACATCGGAACGAAGAGAAAATATGAGGTGGTGAATGTGAATGTTTGCATTCACTATCATACTTCATATGTAATAAAGTGGAGGATTGAACGATGGATGGAGAGAAAAATATTAGGAAGTGAAAGGATAAGATGTAAAGGGGATACTTCAAAATCTTCTATGTGCATTAAAAAATCAATTCACTTCCCTAATATTGCCTATTCAATTGGGCTTCAGTTGCATAGAAATGAATTCATGGAGCTTCACTTTGAGCTACATTAGTCTAATCTTGTCCCTTTATTTGCAGGAACTATTGAAAGCGTTAATTGGTTTTGTAGACGTTGCTGGCCTTTACTTTGCACTGACTCAATTGACACACAGGAACATCTCCCAAAATCATAAATTTCAAGCAGTGGGACTTGGTGAGACCTGATGAATTTTGGTAAAGAAACTATTGATTTTTCTTTAATTTTTTATTTGATGGCACATTTCTAACATTTTTGGTAGCTGTTCCCCTGTTGGCAATTGGCAGGATGGGCTTTTGCTGATTCTGTCTTGCATAGATTGGCACCTCTATGGGTGGGAGCTAGAGGGTTGGAATTCACTTGGGATTACATTTTGCAAGGCCTTGAAGCTAATGCAAATCTGGTAAAACTTATTTTCTTCTTGCTTATACTTTTAATATTAAGTTTGAGATTTCAGTATTGTACTGAGATTTCAGTATTGTACGCAAGTACTTCTGTATTTGTTAGTTGAGCTGAATTTATTAATTGAATTTCGGAGTGGGACAGCCATCGCCTCATTTTCAGTTTCTTTTATTCAGGTGTTGAGCATATCCCTTGCTGCATTGGGTTCTTTGATGTGGCTACGGAAAAACAAACCCAAGACTTTAATTCCTATCATATACTTGTGTGCAGGAATTGTTGCAACCATGCCATCTATCACAAGGTTAGGCCTTTCTACCATTGCAAACTTTCCCATAGCTGTTATCTCTGCTCTTATTGATGTCTCTGCTTCAAATTCAAGATGAATGATGATTCATTTATTAGCTCGTGTCCTTTGTTCCTTTTGGAATTGTGAAAACAATGACGGGAATTTTTTTATTTTGCCACTATGATGTCTTCTTCGTCTAAACATGAGTAGGCCAGTGAGTCCAAGTATGTTAGATGTAAGAAAACTATCATTTTTGCATTTCCCGTTTCATGTTGTAGCTTTCGTTTGCTATGGCTCTCATGGACAGAGTAGCAGTGTTGTTTCTAACGCGTGATTTTTAATTTTTAGGAATGGCTCTTAAATATGTATACTGTTATTATTTTTGCAGCTATCTAAGGCGAGGCCTGGGCTGGCACTTACCAAAGGTGGTTGGCTTTGAACTCTTCACTTCTCTAGTGATGGCTTTTATCAGTTGGCAGCTCTTTTCTGCGTGTCAGAGACCCTCTACATGAGGAATCCCATCATTACCTGCCCCTACGACAGTATTCTTTACTCAAATCAAGGGTGGGTGTGATTCTCTCAGTGGCATCAAGATTTTTTACTTTGGACTATTGTTATGAATCATTTGAATTTCAAAATTTTGTGAAGGATGGACTGATTCCTTGACATATGCAAGCTTAGATGCAAATTTTTTTCTATGGTGTAACTTTATACACGGCAGTGCTAGTTAGAGAAACTTAAACAGGAATTTGTTCAGCTTTTGTTGCTTACTGGTGAAACTTATGGTAGCGCAAGGCAATTCACTCTGTTAACCCCTGCAGTCGAAATCGTTCTTATTGATGAGCAAAACACAACTGAAAAAGTAGACCCATTTACCATTGATAATTACCGTGTGGTCGCAATTGCCTGCAACTGATAACTTGGGTTCCAAAATCAAATTGCTATACCGATGTTTAGATATCAGGTGAATATTTGTATTTCAGCTCTCACTTCACCATCAACTTTTTTTCCCTTACGGAACGAAGGTTTCCCAACTTCACCCACTCAGTCATATTCTCGATCAGATCATAACAAAATACTGCTATATCTTTCTGAAATTAAGATGAGGCACACTACAACTAACATAACAACCAAACGCTAGCCAGCAAGGCTTGCACTCCATGGCTTTTCGAGGCTCGAAGCGCAGCTGAAGCTTCTAGCAGCCTAGCCCCCAGAGCTATTTATAACGGTGCCTATCTCCCTTACCTAGACCATGATATAAGAAGCGGTTTCCCTCTTGTAAATGCTGAATTCTTCGTATGTAGGGCGGGACATTCGATTCAAGGATAGTAAAATCCACCGCTCACTCACTAGTCAATAGACAAAGCTCTCCTGTAAATAAGACGTCATGAACAATTTCCGTCAACCACATTATTCCCCACTTAAGTCATAACGCAAGGCAAGGACCTGATTACCTGTTCCATTCAGATGGTGGTCGATATTTTTAAATGCAGAAACAGATTTCATAACTTGTTTCTATAATACATACCACCAAGAACATGACTTCGTTAAGGCTAAAAGAACAGCAGTAGTTAGTTAGTCAATAATTTTAGGTATCCGTTAATAAGCAACCATAGTTAGAACCATAAAAATAGTTAACAAATAATATAAAGATTTTACATGCCATAGTAAAAAACAAAAAATTGTTATAGTATAAAGCTTTTACATGCTACAGTATTTTAAACCATAAAAATAGTTTTAACCACACTTGCCAAACATCTTTTTAACAAAGTTACAACAGCTGCAAACCAGTCTGCCAAAACGGCACAAAACTAGTTGCTCGCTTGACACAGTTAATCTTCTTCAAGCAGTTCATTCTCGATACTCTTTCCTTGATTTTCTTCCACGCTTTCCCGATGCTGGAGAATCAACTGGAGTTAGAAGAGTAACCTCTGGCACAACCCGGAAAATTTTGACATGCACCAGAAGGAATTGTTCACTGGACTACCGGCCTAAAAAACGCAGACATCAAACTGTTCCAAGTTGTTGTCCACGGCAAAATGCTTCCACCCAGAAGTAAGTCCCGCGCAACAGCAAATTGGTTGTAGTTAAACCTGGTACGCCACTCCCACTCCCCATATCGTAGAAATAGGTCTTGATTTTCTAAAGAGATGCATTTTGTCACCCAGTCTGAAGGGAGTAACTGATCATAAAACAAAACGAATATATACTTACGATTAGATATCCAACAGTAAAGAATTGCAATATTTTTGCTTGGTTAATGCTGAAAACAGGGAAGTGAAGACAGACAAACTCTTGAAGAACTTATGAAACGTCAAAATATATGGAAAAGAAAAGTTTACCACAAAATCTCTTGTACACATATGAAGGTTTCATGATTACTAGTAAGCCATCATTATTAGATACTAAGATTTCTGCTTCAGCCAACTCCCGGGCACGGTTTTTCTCCTCTTCAGTTATAGGCCTTCTATTTGAGACATACTGCAAGCCATAACCCCTTCTTCTGGTGGGTGTATGTTCGGCATCTAAATCATTGGCGAATCAAACCAACAAGATTAGCTACATATTTCTTGCAAAGCAACAAGGCTCTATACCTTTCATACTAACAATCACAACATTTGAACATGGTTAGTACAGCCACGAGTTTCAAGTAACCAGTCAAGCAAATTTGATAAATATGGAAGTTTAAGTTTATAAACTGGCTAAAAATGGAAGATTTTGTCAATTATTGGTAGAGACAACTGCGATCATGACTCGAAGGCATTCTTTAAAGGGATGAAACGTAAGCAAACAAATACCTTTGGGCACCAGTTGCACTTGTGCTTCACAAAGAGAAGATTCTCATATTGTTGTATTGCATCGGCTCCTAATGGGGCGAACTTTAGTAAGCTTTCTGCGACCTTTGTTTTCTGTAGTCGGGGTGAAAACTTGCACTTCTGATGGTAACACGATGAGGTCGTCATCCCTAAACTTTTCCAGCGAAGCGCATATGACATTCTCTGAACACACATTGTTGATTTCATCGCAAGAAGTTTCCCTCAACTCCCGCTTCGTCGAGCTACCACCATTATCATGTTTACTATTCTCATGCTTCTTCACAAAATACGCTACCTCCTCACACAAATTTTGCCCATCAAATATCAAAACCTCAAAAAGGAACTCAACGTTGTATCTAGAGACCAGTAAATCATTCTCCGCCAAAAAATGATCGTTCACTATACAAACGCAGATTGGGCTGGGAGTATAACTAATAGAAGGCCAACCTCTGGATACTGTACTTTTGTTGGTGGTAACTTAGTAACTTGGCGTAGTAAGAAGTAGAATGTAGTTGCAAGGAGTAGTGCTTCTGAGTTCAAGGCTGTTGCTCATGGCATTTGTGAAATAATATGGATCAGGAGAATATTGCAGGAGTTGAGAGCTTCAGAAGTTCTACCTATGAAGTTATATTGTGACAACAAGGCTGCTATTTCTATAGCTCACAATCTAGTTCTTCATGATCGCACAAAGCATGTTGAGGTGGACAAGCATTTTATTAAAGAGAAAATAGAAGGTGGTTTGGTGTGCATGGTCTATGTTCCGATTGAGGATCAAGTAGCTGATTTGTTCACAAATACCTAAAAAATAGTTCGATTTTCTAGTAAGCAAGCTAGCTATGAAGGATATTTTTAAACCAGCTTAAGGGGGAGAAAACTATATCAATTAGGGGAAATTTGTGTAATTGTACAGCTGTAATTGTATGTATAGCTAGGTGTCAAATCTATATATTTGGCAATTACTTATTTCTTAGAATTAGTGATATTGTTTCCTAATTTAGTTAGGCTGTATTTGTATAAATTTTTACTCAATGAATGAAACAATTGTTCCCTGCAAAACATTCTTTTTCTCTGTCAATTGTTACCAACAGTCGCCAATCCGACCTTCCATGTACCATCAAGACCTTTAAGGGTCGCAGAATCAGGCAGTTTCTTTTTCTCAGAAAAATTTTTGGGGATGGCCTGCAATTTCAAGGGAATAGCGAATTTCATATTCCATCATTCAGAAATAAGATCCAGACATCTAACCTTTTAAAGAGAATTGTGCAAATGATTCTAGAATGAGATAACATAAGAATTTAGTCGAACATGAGAATACCAATTCCAAAACTAAAATCGTAAAAGTTGTATAAACAAAGACCCAGCTGAATCTCCAGACTCCTATGAACGAGATTATATGTACCATCTTTTGACATTAAATATGCAAATTAGTAAAAGTAGTACCAGTAGTAATTAACATAGAAGAGCATTGGTAGTGAAATCATGTTTTGAAGAGAAAATTCATAAGCACAAATACAGTCACATTTATCGTTTCTGTTTCTGCAATATCTTAAACCCTAAACGCAAAAACCTGAAGGATACGGGTTTTAAGTGCATTTCCCCATAGAGAGAAGGGAAAAAAATCCTAGTCGCCTCTAAACTCAAAAGGCTGCGATTCATAAGTGATTAAAATAAATAAAAACTGACCAGCTGCTGATGAAAACCATCGACCAGAAACTGAGAGGAGTGGATGTGTTTGAAATGGGCCCAATGAATATCTTCTTCTCATTTTGAGCCGTCCATGGCCGCTTTACCTGCTTTTTAAGAACCTGCAGATCTCTCAAGTCCCAAATCCCAAACAAAAAGAGTTGGTGATAACACAACCAAACACTGTAAATCAAAACCAATGTGGCTAAGATCTAAATATACCTTGACGAAAAAAAAAAGGTTTTCTTTTATCAAAAACGCTAAATAAAGCCCTTAAAGAGGGGGGAAAAACAAAAACAACTCTAAATAAAGCTCTAAAAGTTCATCAATGGAGGCCAGCCTCACGACCCAACCATCGCCGGGCCCCTGCCTTGCCGGATTTGGCTTCGCGCCGAACATCGCACAAACCCACCTCCCAAGCCAACCATCATCGGACCCCTGCCCACGGCACCCTCCCGCACCAACGACCCCTCCTCCGCGCCCAATCCGTCGCAGCCCCTTCCCCATCGACCCCATCGACGTCGCACCCAACCACATCGCAGACCCCTCCTACGAGCCCAACCCCGTCGCACCCAGCCCTCCCCGTCGACCCCCACACATGGATCACCGAAGGCCCCCAACCCCGTCGGCCCATCCCCAATCAATTTCAACCCTGCCTCGCCGACGTCCCCCTCGCATCAAAACCCACATTATTTTGATTCAAGCCCAAATCAAAGAAAAAGCTTTTAAGCAAGTCTTAAAAAAATAATAAATGAACCTGAAAATAACCTAAGCAAATCTTAAATTATATAAGTTTAAACCCAGATTGAATAAAAAGAAGAACTAAGTAAATGTTGCGGGAAAAAAACCCCACGCTGAGAAACCAGGCCTTGTCGTCTTCAAGCCCTGTTGCGAACCCGTCCCGGCGCAAAAAACCCATTCCATCGCGAACCCAAACACCATCGCGTGTTCCCTTCCGTCGAAATTCCACCTTCCATCGAACCCCCATCTTCCGTCGAGCACACCCTCTATGGCTGAGGAAGTATGGAGGTTTTTTTTCAAAATTTTTTCCTTGGGTTGAAGAAAGATTGAATTTTTTTCTTTTTTTTTTTTCTTTCGCATGTTTCTTTCTTTTTTTATGTTTTAATTTCCGTTTTCTTAAGAGAATTAAACTAATTTACTAGAACACCCTTACACGTGCTATGCACGTGATATGTTTCAGCCAAACGTTAACAGTCTTTCCTCAAATTTGGTTCTTTTTCGTTTAAAACAAAATATTAGATCAGTTAAATAAAAAAAAAAGTTGAAACCTTTGTCAAAAAGTTAAAGACCAACAGAATTATTTATCCAAAAAACTGTGCTGCATTATTCTTTATATTGTATTTTTTTGTTGCGTCATGCTTAGTCATATGTAGATTTCTAAAAAAATAAGTTTCAAAAGCGAAACTTTATGAAATTTTTTTAGCCCAAAAACATATTTTTTTTTAAGGGTTTACCGGAAAATATTAATTTATGCAAAGACTCGTTGTTATTTTTGAGTTTTTATGCAGCCAATAAATATAATCGGATATTTCAGAAAAAAAAAAAAAACTCATTGAATATAATAATCCATTTGATTCATAGATTTGAATAAAAAATTTGAATAAAAATTTAAATTTTTGTGAAAAAAAATACTGTAACAAAATGATTCGAACCACGAATTAAACGGACTCTAAGATTTTTCTCTGGGTGGATCGTTGGCCTTTTTTTTTTTGTTTTTCTTTTGGGTGGCAATGGTATGTTGGAATTCTCTTTTATGGGGTTGCAATTAGGAGAGACACTAAAAGATGCAAATCTAATCTGAGAGAAAGGAGGGGAGGGGAAAAAAAGAAAAAAGCTATTCCTTTACTGCACTTGGTTTAGAAAAGTAATACAAAGGAGAGAGATTGATGATGGACCATGTACAAGCGACTTTATGCAATGAATTTCTCATTTAGCATTTTTTTGGCTAACTCGTAGTGTTTGATAATCTTGGTTTAATGGTTTGAATCATTTTCGTTCAGAATGCTGTAATGAAAGTGTTATATTGTAACTCATTTTTATTTTACACTATAACATATAAACGTACGCCTTATACTGATTGAGTTCAATGAGTTCAAAACCCTATAACTTAGGGTCTGATAAGTATGCTTTGTTTCAATATACTGAGTCCTGGATGTAACCTCGGAAAAAAAAAAAAGAAAAACAAAGAAAAGAAAAAAGGAGAAGAAGCCCCTTCAAATTCTCTACAAAACACGTCCAACGTTTACAGTTTTCACGCTTCGCCTCCCTGCAAGCAAATGACCTATTCCCTTGACAGAGGAAAAATACAACCGGAATATAAGATACCAATTTTCTACATTTTCTTCATAGAACGATCTAAATCTTCCAAAGGATCAAAACAGATCTTCATAGAATTTCCTTTTTCCAAAGACCAATGTTACTTTGGGCATTCAAAAAAAAGGGAGGCGCCCTACATGCAACAGTTGCTTCCGTTTAAACTCCAATTTTAAAAGTTCTTTTCTACCTCCTAATACTCTCTTTATAAGATGCCCTAACGCAGTTACGCATTTGATCAGCAGAGCAAGGTTGCAAGAAGAAAAATTAAATACACACACACACACACATATTTTTCCTGCTATTCGCTAAATTTACCCACAACTGGAGTTAGAGGCCCTGTTGTCACTGCAATATTTACAGATGATGAACTAATCACCTCACTAATAGCAACAACCAAGTTAATTATCAGAAAGTTAGCATCACCGGACTCATTAGCAGGACATCCCGCTGCAAAAACAGAATTGCCTAACACAGGTACTAACTTACTGATATCATACAAAATTGAATTCTCCGATATAGCCTAGTATTATGAACTGGGAAATCAGAGAGCAACGAGAAAGAGATCTATGATTATTTACGAGAGTTTTTTTCTCCAAAATTTGGGCGGAGGCTTCCTGCCTTCAACTACTTCCGCCCCACATAACGAGAATCCGGCAACGTGAGTTACACAGAAACTACAGAGACATTCATATAAACCAAGTCACAACAAAGAAAACTGCACATAACAGAGCTCACCATAATCTATGTCCACTGAAGTTCGACCACCTTTCATATGCACCATAGAGAAGAATGATGGCTAGAAGATATACCATCCAGCACAGAGAAAATTTAGTCAGCAAAAGCCGCAAGTTAGGCAGAAGCTAAAGTAAAATCACGGTGGCAACTGCATACAAGTTTTGGGAGGAAAGTTGTGCAAAGAGCAAAGCTCACCACAAGCGTATTCTCGGTAAAGGTTGACTAGTTATCGTGTGTCAGAAAGATACGCTCCTACTGGCAGAACATACATGTCACAAAGATAGATGATTGTTGGTGGGTGAAATAAGAGCCTCATTAGCCGTTGCTTCACCACCTTGATAATCAAGCCCTCTTTGTCCCACTGCAGATATATGTACCCGCATCTCAAATTTTCCAACTAGTTCAAAAATACAGATATCTCCAATCTTCACATCATTTCCACGAACAAAGGCCATCCAACCCCCACAAAAGGTGTGCATAAGTCGCCCTTTTGAGTCCGGGACGGAATTTACAGTCCAGCACTCTCCTTTTGAGTTACGAAGGACAATCTCAGTTTTATAGTTAGGGAGATGCGCTATAGAAAACTGGTAAGGAATTTTCTGCACGACACAAAAATAAGTAGAGATTATTTGTCTTCGAAGCAAGAGTATGCTAACCAACATTAATTTCTCACAAAACAATGAACATGATCGCTCATGATCCAAAAAACTCACCAAGGTATAAGAACCACTGATGTTGAACTTTTTCATGATCTTAACGAAGTTGGGGAAACAAGAAGTAAAAGATCGAGCTGCTCGTTCTTCATCAAGTGCTAACATCATTCTCAACCCACTTCTAGCTTGAGAACCGAGTTCATCTTCAACACCCCTTGACCTCTGAACAACTGTCCCCATTCACAGTTTAGAAACCAATTAATGTCAAATATAGTAAACTATCCAAATTACCACCTTCTCTGCCACATTGTTACCTCCTAAGCCCATTATGCATCAAATTTCTTCTTATTATCTTTTTAAGGTTAATTACATAAACACCTTCTAGAGTTCTAGTTTTAATTTTTTTCCTCAATTGTCCCTCTATTTTTAAAATTTATGAAAATATCCTTTGTAATTGAAAAAATTATTTCAATGTACTATCACCCATGAACACTTTTTGAACAAAAAAAAAAAAGGGCAAAAAGACAACAATACTCTTAAATACTTTTTGAGACGTAATTTGAACTTTCAAAAAAGATAATAACTGTAAAAAACACTCCCAAATCTGGAATTTTATGTTTCTCTTTTAAATGTAGGAAACATTTTTAAAAATTTTCTGCAAGAAAAAAAAAACTTCTTAGTAATAAATTTAATCTGATAAAGCGTATTTTGTCCTCTATCCTTACTTATTTTCGTCCGCAAATAGCGTGAGGGATGAACGTGAAATAATATTTTCAAATTCAAAGGATACCGTTATAGTTTCTAAAGCCATAAGAATAAATTGCAAAAAAAAAAAAAAAAAAAAACAAATTACAAGGCATATTTATCTAATTACCCCTTTTCTATTGAGGTCCTACCGTTTAGTACCATGTGTTACTATTAAAAATAAAAAAACTGATGGAATGTGTTATCCTATGTAAACAGATTTATATGGCACTTCTATTTTCTCCAAGAAAGCCCATTGGCACCTCTCAAAGATTATTTCCAAACGAAAACGAACACAAAAATAAAACACTAGGGAAAAAAATCAACATAATCCGAGGAACTATCCTGAGCACGTAATTGGAGTCCTTACCCAACTTTTTATTTGCCGCTTTTGATTGAGAGCAAAGTGCAACCTTAGTTAAAGATCTTGACGTGTTGCCATGTTTCTTGGCATCATTTGGGAAGGCAGCTTCAAGAAGCTTCTTTGAAACTTTTTTATCCGATACATCTAGCATCTTTATGCTTTTCATATGAACCTTAGAAGAATTACCCCTCATTTTCTTTGGCAAAGCTTTGAAACTCTTATGTGATGTGACACCATGTCCAATGCCTATTCTGTTAGAAGAAACTTTTGAACTTTGGCAGTCTACCCCTTCTTTTCCAACCGCAAGAATGTGCACACGAAATTCACACTCGCTCACGAGTTCAAAAATACAGATGTCTCCAATCTTGATGTCATTATAACGAACAAAGGCCATCCATCCTCCACAGAGTGTATGACTTGTATGAACTCTAGTAGATGGCACAGAATTCACGGTCCAACTTTCTCCCTTCAAATTCTGAAGGACAATCTTTACTTTACAATTTGGAAGATGAGCCATTGAAAATTGATAGGGTATGTTCTGCGAAACAATTTGACATAACACGTGGAAATTAATAAATGCTCCATTCAAAATACTAGAACAGGCAATAAAAGAAGGGAAAACCCACCAGGGTATATGAACCACTGACGTTGAAACTTTTCATTGTTCTCATGAAAAAAGGGAAACAGGAAGTAAATGATTGGGCCAATTCATGCGCTGCAGACATCTGAACACAGACTCGACCACTCACATTAAAACTGTCTCCTTTGCCGCTTAAACTCTGCACGGCCTTTGTTTTGAACAGAACAATATCCAAAGCTGCAACAAAAATATTATATTAAAAAACTTATTTTTAAAAAACTGCTTTTAATCTTTTCTAGCACGCGGACACATATTACATGCAAAAACACATGTTATTCATGTGTAAAGATATAAAAATACAACAACCTTCATGGTATCTTTGGCCACCTCTCAAGTCTCAACCTCACTTTACATGAAAAATGACCCGTGACCATTAAAAATTTATTTTTCTGGGATAAACAGAGAATAAATGCAAAACTCAAGAGAACATTTTCTCGCTCTTACCTGGCTTCGCGTCACAATTTTCTGATTGAGAGGGCAAGGCACAAATCTTTGGTGAACTGGCACATTGGTGAGAATCTGCAGAGAAATTTGCTTGCTCACACGTGTTAGTCCCAATCCGCCCATCACAGTGGCATCCTTTCGTGCCACATAAATCTAGCATGGCTTCCTGGTTCTTGTTTAAGCGTTCTGTGTAGAGTTGAGAAGGGCTCTCTCTCATTTTTTTTAAGACGCCTTGAACAATTTTATCCGAAGACGACATACAGTCCCCCCTTTCTCTTTTCTGCCTCAAATTTTTATCAGAAATATCCTGAGCGCATTCAGGAAGAAATGCTGCTTCTTTCTCACATGCACTTTGATCAAAAACTTGCACGGTAAAATGCAACTCACCATCATATCTAAAGATCAAGAAGTCACCGCACTCTACATAATGATCTTTTACAAATGCTGGCCATCCACAATGAAGGAATAAATCACCATTCTGCTGAACCAAGTCAACCTGCCATGTGTTCCCGCTAGGACCCTCTAACGAAACCAAACCGGATGTTCTTCCTTCCATGTGTTTCATGAACTTTGTTGGGATTTTCTGCGACAGATTTCAATGGGTCACCCTCCAACAATGCAACAGGTATTCCACCAAAGTACTGATAAGAAATAGTCACATTTCGCTTCATATAAAAACGAAATTTTGATAAAAACCCAACAACATTGAACATATAAGAAACTCAAATTCCACTTCGTTTTAACACATACCCAAAAATTTAAACTGTAGAAAAATATATCCAAATCCTTCTAGTCGATAAATCCATGCTTGGAGGCTAGACAATCACTAGGTTTTACTTCTAAAATGACTTTCTGGAACAAGAAATTCAGAATGTGCGTTGCTAGTTTTGGCGTCATCAATTTCATAAGTTTCATCTTCCCTTCTAAAAGCATGGAAACTGAAACTTCTAGAGAAATAGAAAAAAAAAAAAAGTAAATAAAACAATGGAATCTCTGTCAATCTGCTAACCCTAATTTCGTAAAATTACATAGAAAAGGGAAAATAAAGGAAAATAAGAAAAACAAAATGAACCAAGAAAAAAAAATAATAGTCATTAGAGAGAAATAATGAAATGGAGAAGAAATTACCAGTCTTTCGGAGCTCAGATTAGCAGAATAAAATGCAAAGAAGTGAGGTCTTCTTCCACTCGACATCTTTCGAGATTCGGGAGTTTCCATTAAAACGACACTTTGACCTTTTTTTCTCACTCAGAACTGATTTCGAATCGATTTCCTTTCCTAGACAGCCAAACGCTCCTCCACATTTTCTCGAGAAAGTAATCTTCGTCAGAAAAAAAAATTAAAAAAAAAAAGAACGATAAATATTTAGGACGATGATCAAGAATCAAAATCCAATCTAAAGCCTGTCTTTCTTTTCTCTTTCATATTTCCTAGTTTTTCTACAGAAAAATAAAAGAAAAACGAAATTAAATGTAGCTGGTTTTGGAAACTACTACCACTTCAGCATTACAAGGAGAGTGCTCACACGCTCTTCTTGTTATGTTTCCTTTTTCCCGCCACGCAGGTTAGTGGGTAGGCGGTTGTCGTACACCCGCATTTTAGAGCGTGAGAGTCGGAAGTGATGGCTGACATCGCCACATGTAATAATGATTCGGATAAGAGAGATAAATTGCCCCCATTTTTTCGTTTTTTGAGCCAGCCTACTTACCGACATGGCTTATAACCAGGTCACTTGTAAAAACTCAAGAGCAAGTGTAAAAAATAGATTACTTATTATATTATATCAAGACCTATAATTTTATAAACAATAAAATTTAATCTATAAAAATAAAAAGAATTTTTTTCTTTTTACAAGAACATTATTTATCAAAAAATTTTATAACATTATTTCTCAAAATTTATCATAATGTGATTTTGATTTGTTGAATTTAGTTAATTTTATCCACTTACTAGTGTCGTATATGAATTAATTGTTTGTTGAAAATTACTTACATATAAGAAATAGTTTTGATTGGGAAGGGTTTCATAACGTTTCCTTCATATTTCCTCTAATGATTGCCGTATTGATAAGGTACATTTTGCACTCATTCAAAATTCTCAAATTAAACGAAGACATGAATAACAATTGAATGACGTTCCATCCCGTAGATGAAGCTCACCGTCCTTGTCGGAAAAACTTTTCACCCCTCATCATGAAACCCAAAGGCCAACCGTCCAACAAAAACACATAGAAGTTAAGAGAGAGCGACGAAGGGAGAAGTCATAGAGAAAGAGAGCGCTGAGGCTAATAGACCAGCACATCGTCGGTCCGCTGGCTCCGTACTTCATTTGGAGGATCATCGTGAGGCGATCTACTTGATGCCAAGGTTCGTGCCGCTAGCGAAGAGAAGTTTGGTTCAGGTCAAAGTATAGCCACGGAGTTGGGAGAAGAAGGGTCGGTTGCTTGGGCCTATCGTGGGTGGGGGGAGCATGGCTGTTGTCCGCCTACGCCGATGTTGAGGTGCCTAGCTATGGTTAGGGCTAGGATCGTGCCGTCAGGTGAGGGGTGGGCAGCGATGGGGATAGTCTGGCCGTGAGAATGGCAGATGAGGGTGCCTTTTGTTCTCTCGTTAAGTAGGTGGCTATAGTTAGGTGGTTGAGACTTCTAGAGGGTTAGCATTGAGAGATCTCAAATCAATGGATTATGTTGGAGGCAGCGATTCTTCTGTGATTTGGTTTTATATTTGCTTATGTAGTTTTTTTCAAGTTATAATAAAAAGAAGTTGGTTCCCCACCTCTTGTTGCTGTTCTTATGTCTCCTTCGCCCATAACAAGTGGAAGGTGTTTAGATGTCGTGTATACCCTGGGCTTGAAGGGCTTGGTTTTGGTCCATTTTGGGACTAAGGGTGGCTCATATGGAGCCTTTATGTGTGGCAAACTGTGTTGTTGGACCACTTACAAGTTAAAAGTGCAGTTAAATTGCCTAATCGTGTGATTGATACCCATTTTGTAGCTTTTTATGGCTTTAGATTGTGTTTTATACTTCCCTTTAATGGCTCTTAGTTGAAGCCCTCTTGGCCAATTATTCCTTAAAAAAAAAAGAAAAAAAAAGGCCGACCGTCCAATTTCATGAATTCCACTCATAACCTCTTTTTTTGTCTCGAAATGCATAAATTGGCAACCCCATTTTACGAATACCAGCACTTGTTGCAAAATTCACTGCCTTATTTTTTTATTATTATTATTATTTTTTTGAGTTTCATTATCATCTCAAAAAACCATCAGAGCTGTTGTTCATTGTCTCAAAACTTTATAATGTACCGTAGCCTTGTCTTTTTCAAATGATGATTTGGTCGTGAAATCTCGTCGTCCTTCATTGCAAAATCCAACCCCCTTTTGAGATTCCAACGAGCAAAGAAGTGAGAAAGAACAAGACATTAGTTACCTATGGTTTTAAAATTGAATTAAACACGATTCTATTGTTATAATTTAGTTAAATTAGGGTTTTGAGATTATAAAATTTGGGAAATTAGTATTCGTAACATTAGTTTGATTTGTGAGAAATTAGGTAGTGTTATAAAAATTAGTTTTGTATTCTTGTAAATTAGGTTGTGTTTTGATTTTGTTTCTTGGAAATTATATTTACGTGAAATTAGGTTATGAGTGGTTGGAATCTAATGTTTGTGAAATTCGTTTAATATTTTTTGAAAATTGATAATAATTGTGATGTTGAAATAGGTTATTAAGGGTAGTATTTTTATAATTATTTAAAATTAAAAAATATGGGTGAGTTTTTTATTAGGAAATATAAAGGTTTATATTTTGAAATTACTTCCTATTATATTTAGGCAATCACAACATGTACGTCCTTGTTGATACTCAACAACGACAACTCTTTTCACTTTATATTTTTCTTTATCAACTTTCATATTTTTTTTAATTTTAATATGATTTTGATTATATATAAGCTTTTGACATGCCATAAAAATCAATTTTTTATTTGACGGAGAAGCTAATTCGCAATCTAGTTATGAAAGATGCAGTCGTCTGCTACCGCCACAAATTACGGCCAATGTATCTGTCGTACAAACAGCACATTCGTCGTTCGTGGGTGGTTCTTTTTTTTTAATGGAAATTCTCTTTAACTAGTAACCTTGCTTTTGCCCTGTCGGTAGACAGTTCTTCAATGGGCTTTGGGTTGCAATCAGGCCTTACTCTAAGTGGGCCGTGAATGACCGTATTCAAGTCCATAGTTTTTGTCTAAGGGGACACAGAGATATGTATAAATACCGTATATATTTAGCTGTGACACTATATAATACATGATGTGAATAATAATATAGTATAAAATTTTAGTATAAACAATCATAATTTTTAAAAGTGTGGAATAAATGTCATTTTCTCGTTTGGTAATATTTTCAAAATGAGTAAAAATGATTTTGTTTTAGAAAATGAGAATTTTTAAGGAATTATACTGAGAGTGTTTTTAAAATTTTTGCTTCAAAAAACATACAAAAATATTTCTAAAAATTTTTAAAACAATACCAGATATGGCCTTTGTCGATGATGCATTAGAAACGGTAATCGTATAATAAGATTAGAATGAAATGGTACTAGTGAAGTTTAAATCAATTATATCCTAAATTCAAGTATCAATGCCATCAAAGTGGAAATGCGAAATATAAAAATTACACAATGTGATATTTTTTTAATAAGTGAATTAAAATTTATCTTCGTTTCACAAATATCATTTATATATCCCTTTTTTGAATTACATATATTAAGAATCTAAAAACACCCTCTAAGTAAACCTTATCTTGTATTTAGTTTTTTAATAAATCTTTTTATTTTTTCATAATTGAGTTGTTGAAAAAATTTATATTATAAAAATATAGATATATTTAATTAATTACAATGTAACTTAAACAAACAAAAAAAACATTATTGTTTGTATCATCAATCCATAATGTGGGGACAGCCAAAATAGGAAGCATTATTATCACTTGAAGTCTTAAATAAATGAAATGAATGTTATTGAGTATCATTATTATTAGTATCATTAACTTAATGATAGAATAATTATATAACTTATAAGATACACAAAAAAAACTTAATAAATACTATATCATTAATTTAATTACATATCACAAACAAACCAAATATATCATTCACTTGAAGTCTTAAAAAATGAATGTCATTACGTGTCATTATCATCACGTATTATTAACTTAATAATATATCAATTATATAACTAGTAAGACACATAAAAAGACTTAATATTACTATATCATTATTTTAATTACAACACCCTAATTTCAATTTGTCAGTAAAACTATATGATTAATTTAATTACAATACCCTAATTTCAATTTGTTAGTAAATGTAACTTGTCGTTAAAAAAATTCTATCTTTTTAGGGAATTTTAAAAGCATTATTTTAGATACCAATTTGAATTTAAACAACAAACATCCTAATTTCAGGAAATTTTTTAAATATAATAATATTATAATTTATTTGAAATCTTACATACGTATATTGTCGTCATTCTAAAAAAATAAATTAAAACTAATATCATTATTAAGATCATTAATGTCTTTATATATATGTAATGGAACATATAAATAATATTTATAAACTACAAGCATATTTTAATTCTATAAGTAAAAAAAGACCACATATCTAATTAACCCATGAGATATTTGTTGTCGTCAGGACTCAAATTATCAGGCCCATAAAAGAAGCACACCAAGTCTTTTCACACCTTTTTGCATAGTGCATGATTTGTTGTGGCACCAAAGTGTCCACACTGAACTCTTTTCTTTTAAACTCGGCACCTCAAAAGAAAATGAGTTCTGGCACAGCTAAAGTGCGGCATAACATGTGATTTTCTCCAATTATATTTACGCCATAAAATCTAATCATCTACAAAAACCATTAGATAAGTTGGTTGGAATTAAGTTTTAAGTTTCGCATTATAGCATGTGAGAGCTTAATACTGTAGTAATTTTTTTCTTTTATTTTTTACTGTAATTGCTAAGAGCTTTACACTATAGTTAGTTAGAATCAATTAGTTTTATCTAATATTTCAAACACATGCTAAATGTGAGATTTTTCTTTACATTCCTCTGAATCTCTCTTTCTTTTCCCTTCACTTTAACTTGTTCACATCATGCCAATTGCCTTAAGGAAGGCTTCATTCACGTTAGTCAGAGCATAGTAATTTATTACCCGTTTGGAAATACGAGTTTGGTTCAACTCATTCCAGCTTAAAATGAGTTTGTTATAGTATTTTCTCTCTTAAAATTTAAATTACGACGATATTTTCAATTTGGTCAAAACGGGTTATTTTAATCACCTAACAGGAACCGAAGTTTATTTATTTATTGTTTTAGCAAACTTGTGAAAAATAACAATGGAAGCAACAAGTGTATGAGTCAGATCATGGTCCATCGTGTAATTCAACTTGGAAAAAAATAGCATTCCGTTGTATTCATATGGCTTCCAATCAACTCCTCGGCTATTGTTTCTAATAATTGTAGCTTTTCATGCGTTTGGTAAGACGTAGAAATCATGCAGAGTGGGGAAAAGACCCCTCTGCTAAGACCTAGCCCATTTCACAATACAATTAGTCAGTGTCTAAAAAATTTTCCGTATACCTAAAAAGACTTTAGGAGAGCACTTGTTTGGCTATTATCCCTACGCTCTTTAAGAATCAAATGGGCCATTTAAGCCAACTAACTTTGCCTGCATTTTGGATTTTTGCATGCAAGTCTGGTCTAAATTGGCTCGTATTGTTATGGCCAATCAATTCAATATTTGGTTGGTTTTAGTGGGTAGTGGCAATATTTCTTTTTCAAAGAGCCTGGAATTGATTTTCCTCATTGCCCTTTGTCCCCTTGTGTAATATGCCTAGTCTACTTCAGAGGCACTGTAGCTTTTGTTCCTCTTGAAAGTGAAAGTGTCGGTAGTAATAAGATCCCTCCCTATAATCCAATCCAAATACAAACATCAAATAAAAAAAAATGGCACATAATGTGGTGGAGTTTGTTAGCAAATATATATATATATATGTGTGTGTGTGTGTGTGTGTGTGTGTGTACATGCATAGCAGACAAGTCAAATATATGCATCTAGCTATATATATGTCTAGCAGACAAGTCAAATGAACATAGTAAAGAGGAATCAAACAAATTTTCAACGCTGGATATCCTTGAACACAGGGAAATCACGACAATAAGACAGAGTAAAACGAGAAAAGGGATTCTCCTAAACATTTGTTGGTATGTATATTCAAGATACAAATGGAAATGGATGGTCCATGTTACGACAGATTTTTCGATGGGAAAAATAAATAGACAAGTCAAACTCAAAAACCAACATGCCTAACTAGTAAATGCTTATGATCTCTAAAAGCTATCCTCCTCAACTACTTGCTTCTTTCATGGGACCAACACGCCAACCTAACCATTACCAGACAAATTCTCTTTTTTTCTTTACCTGAATAAAAGTTCACTTATTTGTTGTTTGTTTGTCAAAAAAATTATTTTTTTAATCTTCTTAAAGAGAGGTTGTCTATTTTGGTCATCGTAAGACGTGTGGTATCTCTATCGTGCTTAGTGTTGGCAGCATTACAAGAATATGGATTCCCATCAATATGCAGAAATAGTATAGTAGATTTTGAGTTTCATTTATTTCTTCTCTGTTTTTTTTCATTATTATTATTTTTTTTTTGAATTTTTGGGAGCGGGAAATATGTCCAACACTAGTGGTGTTAGACATTTTTTTAATTATGGTTCACATGTCATATTTCTATTAGTTATTTTATTTAATTAAATTATTTAATTAAAGAACAATTATTATGATTTAATAATTATTATGTATCAAAATCTTATTAGTCATAAGAAAAATATTTTCTATTTACTCTACATATTTATGGTACGTGAGTTATAAAAAGATCCCAATAAAAATTAGTCATCTCTCTACCTATTAACAATATATTTTTCTCTCCATCAAAAAAAATATTCAGTCAAAACTAAGAAGGGTTAAGAGAGACACAATTTTCTTCAAAGACCTCTTATGGTAAATCGTTCTCATTAAGTCTTTATCATAAATTAAAATATATCTTATTCTTTAATTATTGTTATGTAAAAATCATATAGTTCAAAGATCTTGACATTACATTTATATAATATTAGGGTTTGTTTTGCCTAACGAATTTAACTTTCACGTGGAAGATGCATTCACAGTCCAGAACCATTTTAGGTTCATTTGTTGTTTGATCATGTAACTAATATACTATTTAGGCAAAGTGTACGTGAAACTTAATACAAGTGATACAAAAAGAAAAAAGAAAAAAATACATTCAAAGATGAAAAAGAAACAAGAATAAACAAATAAATTCATCCGCGCACAAGAAAGCCAAAGGGCCAAACCAATTGCAGATGAGAAAAACCATCTGGTAAAAAAATCCAGCACTTTCAGGTTTCTGAATCTTCAGGGACTGTGGATAATCCATCCCCAACTTCAACAAAAGCAGGATCAAGAAACTTGGCAACGAAAGCCCACATCTTGTAAACATCCTCAAAGTTGGTCAAAAAACCGAGCGATGCAGTGACGACTTCTACGCGAAAAAATACTCCTTTTCCATCATGCCTGCCATTAGCCATTGGTTTGCACAAAGACGTGTCTTGAAGGTCGCAAGCTCCATGTCGCTGTTTTGGGCTATCTACTACTCGTACGTGACCAAGTATGCCAATGCCGAGAGAAATGCCGTTTTTCTCCGCCAATTTCTGCACAATTTCCGGGTGAATTAGCCCTCCCCTTCCGCTGCAATCTCTCACATTGAAAGCGACAGCTGCACCTCTTTCGTACTTGATCTTAGGTCCGTATATTTGCACAAGAGGCAATCCAACGCTTTCATTAGAACTGTCAGGTAACCGAAGTTGAAGTAGAGAGGTAACTAGCCAATTGATGAGATATCGAAGTCTGAGGGTAGTTTTGTTCAGACCCAACATGTTGATGTGGTCAAGATGCCGGCAGATTATCTCGGGCTCCCTCCTCCCCCATTCCTGCTCATCGCCATACTCATCATCGCTCATTGAGTCGTAATCTCCGGGGTTGGTAAGAGATGTTTCCCCGGGCTCCAATGTATGATTCAAGTTTCCTCCCCGGTTGTCTTCCACGCTAAATGACATCCTGCTTTCCATGCTTGCAACCCGATCACTCTCTTCCAAACCAAAAAATCTCCCACCGGCAAATCTACTTGTTTCCCTTCTTCCCAACAATCTGAAGTCGCCTTCTGTTTCTCTCCTTATAGCACTATCCTTTGACTCTTGGCAAATTTCAGAGGTTAAGGACCTGTCAAGAGTATTACTTTGCTGAATAGAAGACTGGTTCTTTCGCCTGAGTCCATTCTCACTTGAACTTAGCTTGGAATGAGTTGGTGTTGAGTGTGCTCTGACTTCTGATTCTTCTTGAATCTCCCCTGCATATCCTCCACAATTTCCAGAGGCATTTTCTGTTTCTACGAACTGCTCCTCTTCTGGAATCGCTTTAACACGGTCTGCCTCCTGTAACACTGACAATACAGCCGCATCAAAAGACATCACGGGATCTTCATTCAGTCTGAGATTCACCCTCCTGTCATCATACAATGGGCTTTTAGAAATTTTTTCCATTGCTTTTGGAGAGTCACGCTTATCTTTCCTCCCGCTAAACCATGATGGCGGCAATGGTGAACCTGATTTCTGTTTCATCAGTTGGCCAGAATGATCTGACCCAAATGGGCTCTGACCCAAATCAATCCAGAAAGAGTTATCCGACGACTCATCCTCACTGAAAATTGGGCTCTTCATAACCTCTCCAACTGAGATGTTATCAGCCTCCTCAAATATGGTACTGGCCCCATCTCTGTCTGAGCTGTTATCGTGGTCCATCTCTGTCTCAAACACATCCCTAACCTGGTTAGAAGTGAACACACCCGAAAAGGCAGGCATCTGAGATCCCCCTTGCGTTTCGGGCAACAATTCTTCGTCACCATTGGCTGTGTCATTCTCAATTCCAGCTAAAACATCAAGACCATCAATGGAATCACTAAGATACTGTGGGAAAACCGGAACAATCCTCACCATTCCAGACCCAGTTCGCCCACCTTGACTTCGCAGACTTCCCATAACAGATTTCTTAATTAAAAGGCAACCAAATCCAGTTGGGTCAGATCCAAATACTCTATAAAATGAAGTGATAATGAAATCTGGGCGGAATAGAGAAAGCCCGAGTGAATCCATGTCTTTAGGACCCAACGAACCAGCATCAAGCAACACATGCCAGTTATTTTGCTGAGCAAGCGCCATCCACTGATACGAGTACTTGGCCCCAGTCACTCTAGACTGAACAGGAAATACAAAAAGCCCAACGGCCGAATCCTTCTTCCTCCTCCTCTTGTTTGTAATTTGCTTTCTCAGCTCCCTAGAGCAAAGCTTCAAGGTTGGATATTTAAACCACGCACTTTGAACCTTGGCGCCTTTCTCTTTCGCACTCTGAGCCATCCAAATCACCGACTGGCTCTCGTGGTCGAACATAGTCAACAACTTCTTATTCGTTTGAAAAGGGTAAGACTCAGCAAGCAACTTAAAGGCAGACCCTCTACTAACAGTGAAAACCAGGCCATATTCATTCTCAGGGATGTTCAAGTAGTCCATAATCCTAGTCTTAATATCATGTTCAGCAGTGCCTTTCTCAGCACCTCCATACAAAGCGTGGTTACTCAAATTCGCAGTTATCTCAGACAAACTAAATGCTGATGACTCCCAATATTGCTGAGTCTGAAGATATGAAAACAGCCCAAATCCACAGTAATCAAGACATACCTTTGCAAAGGACTCAGAAAGATGGCCATACTCGTCCGATCTCAAGTAATCGATCTTCTCGGAAGATTGAAACTTGGGGTACATTGTGAGAAATTTGAAAAAGGCGTCATGGAGATTGGGAATTGAGTCCTCCGATGAGAAGATTCGGTCAGTGGCAAGAGCAGTGGCGCGGAGAAACTCCTTCTGGGCATGGAGTCTAGCGAGGGACCTGGACCGCCCAAAGCTGTTGCTGTTGGTATTGTTGTTGTTGTTGTTGTCTTCTTGATTATCAATGTCTTGGGATTTTAGGAGAGACCCATCTTCGGATGCTTCCTCAAGAGCCTCCCTGAGCTTGTTCTCTTGCAATTGGCGAAGAATTGAGGGCTTTGATCTTCTCCTACCGTCCTCTGTCAAACCAGAACCCTCTCTTCTTCTTGTCTTCTTCTCCATTATTAGAGCTGCACAGTGTGATATGGGCTTCCATAGTGAAAGATGCATGAATGCCTCTCTCTCTCTCTCTCTCTCTCTCTCTCTCTCTCTCTCTCTCTCTGTTTCTTGCGTTATTGTCAGTTATCTCTCTCTATCTCTCACTAGAAATCTTCAAAGAAGCTTAAGTTTAGCCCCAAGTAAAGGAGAAACCAGTTTCAAACGCACCAAAACCAAATGGAGAAAAGCAAAAGGCAGAGATCAAACACTTGCTTTTTTTTTTGTTTGAAAATCAAATCCTGAACTTTAAGAGATTCAGTCCACCGCAAACTTTAGCCAGCCATATTGAGGAAGCATTTAACTTTACCACCTAAAGTATTCAAATCAAAAAAACAAGATTCTTCCATTAAGACTCTGGTCACTTTGGTGAGATCAAGAAGTCTCAGTCTTAAAGAAGATGAAAAAAATAAATAAACAAAATGAAGGACATCTGATTAGGCACGTACCTTTTAAATGCGATCAGAGAAAACCCCAAACTTTAGCACTCTCCAAGAGTCCATAAATTAGTAGGAAGTGGGCTAATCTTCAAACTTCAATTCGAATTTAACACAACCAGCCCCTTTTGGAAAAACCCCATTAAAATAAACAAAAACCCCACTCGCTTCAAACCCACCAAAGACACTTTTTTTTTCCCTAAACAGCCTCAAAAAAAAAAAAAAAAAAAAGAACTTGGGTATCACGAATTCAACATTTCCCAAAGATTCAAAGCATAAAATACCCAGTTCAGAAACAAAGAAAAAATAATGAATTTTTCTGTAAGGAGGTAGAGAGAGAAGTATTAAATACAAAATCACCAGAGTTGAGCTGAAGAAGAAACAGAGAAGCTCTCTTCAACAACTCCTCTTCCACTAATATCAGTAATCCAAAAACAACAACCACAATTTTCTTCTTCTGGTTTTTAGAAAATAATAAAGGCTAAAAGAAAAATCCTTGCACAAACCCAATCTCGTCACATCTCATTTACTACGACAGTCGATACAAGCATGTCTGCATTTAATGCTCTGCTCTTTCACTCACTTCTCTCTCTCACCATTATTTTTTCACCACCTCTTTCTCTCTCTCTCTCTCTTGTTTGATTTTGAAGGGTTTTGATTTTACAATTTAAGCCCTGCAAAGATGCTGCTTTCTGAATGGTATTTTGCCCAAAACTTTTTTCAATTTGACGCAGAATGTTTGAGAAAAGTCGGGGTGGCTGCTTAGTGTTTTGACTCCGCGTTCCAATTCATATTCTTTTCCGATGGACAAATTCCCCGCTCTAAAGTAGGAAAGATAAACCGACAATTGTTTTGTTGAATTAAAATATTAGTTTAAAAATTATATTATAGTAATTATTTATTAATTATTATAATTGTCGAGAACTTATATTACTTATTGGTTAAAACTGTTTAACTAAAATATCAAACAACTTGACTTGTATTTATTTTTTAATTATTAAATTTTCATAAAAAGAAAAATAATTAGTAGGCAATTTGTTATTTTTGAAACTAAGGTTTTAAGTTTTAAAATTAAAATATACGAGAGTTTTATAGTATAGTTAGTTATTTTTAAAAAACATATTGTAATTAGTTATAATTTATTAGTTTTAATTAAAATATCAAATAGATGTCAATTTTGACCTTATGAAGAAATATCCATTTAAATATATTTGTTTTCACTTTCTTTTTTAAATTTATTCTTCGTTGCTTGTAAGGCAGAGGCTAGGTTGCTTGTTATGCTTGAAAAGAAAAATAAAATAAAATAAAAATTGCTTGAGGCGAAGAGCCAATTGCTATTAAGAAACAAAAAGAAGAAATGATGATATGTCGGTTGAAACGATAAGTAAAATTCGAGCAAAAAAGAAAAGGATGAGTAAAAATGAACAACGTGTTTATCTTTTTATCCTTTTTTTACAAGGAAAACCGACGTATTGTTACCTACTTGACGAATAGAAAACAAACAAGTAAAAAGGTGTTTTGTAGGTTATGGTTTGAAGATTTTATTTAATTATTAACGGTGTAAAATTTTTATATATTATAATAATAATAAAAAA